>APFE030429084.1:39432-73970 GCA_000404065.3 Pinus taeda
TTGAATCACATTAAATTATAACATAAAGTATGGAGTCACGTATATATATATTATATATAATATATAGCATAATAATAGAATTATATTATATATTATAATATAATATAGTGTGTTATTATTATATATAAAGTAATGTCACTATATTATATTATATATATATGTTATATAACGTTTTTATATTAAAATTATATTGGACCGTTTGTAAATAACCGTCACGACCCTTCTAGTGGATATCACCGCGGAGCTTACGGCAATAAAAACGACGCAAGCTTCAGTGTATCACCGCAGAGCCACCAGCAATGGAAAAAAAACGCAGATGTAACGCTGGGCGGATGGACAGAGGCACGATGAGCGGATGGATAGTGGGTTCCGACAGAGGCAGCGGAACTGTGAGCAGATAACGGTGAACAGAATAAAAAAAGATTGGCACTGGTCAACAGAAAATTTCTGATACGCAGAATAGTTTCGGCTTTTAGTAGGCACCCTTCGCTTGACCTTCACAAGTAAAACCCCACGCTGATACCACCGCGGTGTTTGGAAGAGCAATGGTCGAGAGTCAACGAAACTGGCGGCGACGACCAACGACAGAAGATTGATTACCAGGCATACAGAGGTGTCAGTTCTGAAATATCACAGTTCTGCAACTGATCTGAGTTACAGGTCCGAATTAATGTCTGCTAGGGTCCTTAAAGGATGGTCACAGGATCAAAATTTTGTCACAGGTCAGAGATACTTCCACAAGTCGAAAACTTTTCCACAGTTTTTTTTTTGAGCTGGTATGAGATCACCGAATCTGAACTTTTGATGTTTGCTGAGCAATCCTTTATAAAACAGTGACGTAATCAAAGATCAAATCACATAAAAATTCAGATTCGTCCAAAAAAAATTGCACCAGATTTCATTCTTTTTAGCTCTATATTCTTCAGATACGAGTCCTTTATCTCTGTTCTTTCTTGACCGAATTCAATGGTGAGAAGTTGGCGGAATGTGGTGTGGACAGGGGACGCAAATGGCAGCAGAACAAGGCAGTGAGGAGTATATGAAGCAAAGTCAGATGAAGGAAATAATGACAGAACCGTGTATGAAGAGTTGTGTAGCAGGAGAAGCGCTCCAAGAATCAACTCGCTCTGATACCAATGAAGTGTAAAAACTTCTGGATAACAGAAATGTATATATAAATACTTTATTAATAAATGAATAGATAGATGATGATGATTTACACTGGGTTGCCTGGCTTATATACCGCCATGGGCACCCTTTGGGAAAGGGCATGATCTTATGATCGTGCCCTTTCGTCTAATTAAAATTAAAATTAAATAATAAACCTAAGTTAACTAATTTTTTACATAACAAAATTTCACAAAATTCCAATAGTAGGATCTTGAGATATTTCAAGCCCTAGCTTGAAGATCAATTCTTGCACTTAGTTTCCCATTGGATAGTGACCTCACTGGGATCATAACATCAAAACATCAATATAAGATTCCTTCTTTGATCCACTTCCTTTCCCTAATTACGTCAAGTGCATCCTTGATTGATCAACTCCATATCCTTGACCTAATTTTCGGTCCACTTGGCTCTTTGTAGTCCCGCAACTTGTTGACTCCAATTCCACAAAGCTCACTTAGAATCCAAGCATCCATAAGGCCTTTTGACACTAGGGGCTTCCTTAACAAGGCATACTCTCAAACCCTATCCTCAAAAGCCCTCTTAGCCCTTCCTAAAGAGCCCATCTCCTTACTTCTAAACCAAGCAACCCATTTAATTGAGTCCCTATTGTGAATAGGCTTAAGAATCACTTCCTTATCTTATCATTGACTATATATATTCTCGCCATTCCTCATATACTGGGACTCCTCCCATCGGTGAAAGTCTGTAAAGAGCAAGAAGCCTTCGCTGATGTGACAGTGGACTATCACTCCATTATTGCCCTCGACCTATTAGTTGCTCTATAGGATCCCTTCATAGGACCCCTGCTAGTTTGAGCAGTAACATTTTTGGCGTTGTTGTCGAGGACACAAGACGTGTGTCTTGCTCCTCATACCACAATATTGATATATCATTCTTGGCGACTCCATTGGAGGAACGAAGCCCTAGTTCCTCGTTGAGCTTCAAAGTCAATGCTTGTAGGGTGAAGCAAGCATTTGTAAGGCATTTTAATTCACCCTAGCGACTCCATTTTGGCATTATATGCAAAATCATGAAAAATGGCTAGTCTTGAAAGAGAGAATGTTCTTTGATCTCCTTTCAATAAGCTTAATGATCAAGACCTTCAAAAATTACAAGAGGTTGGGGACCAATATGTTGAGCTTTGTGAAGATTTACTGGAAAACATGGATAAAGAATTCATGCTCAAGTTTCATAGGACAACACAAAACCAACTATACCTAGTAATGTGTGCCTATGAGAAGGATCCTAGTCGTCTCTTTGACTTTGCTTGCCAAACCTGTGCTCTTAGTATTTTGACTGACTTTATCAATGAAAATAATTATAATTAGTCGCAGAGTCCCATGAAATGTAATAAGTTGGATGATCAGGGTGACCTTGACGAAAATTCAGATGCGGAACATGATCATGAAAATGAGGAATATATGGAAGAATGGGATCCATTTAAAGAAGGTCGTGATAGCCATAAAAGACCGTAGAGGGCCTTCAAGATTTAAATTTAAGGATTGAGAATATCCATGACACGAGTGAAAGCTCTATTGAAGTCCATGAAGATAAACAAAATGAAGTGGGAACCTTCATTCAAGAAAGAGGGTTTGAAGATATGAATATCGCATTTCCTTGTGAAGATGATATTTCTAATTTCCTGTGCATTAATGAGGGAAAATGGGATGTGGGCAGCCATCATTTTGACAGTGACCATGTTTATGATACTGACATGGAAAATGAGGTTGAATTTGACTCTCCTTTTCTCCAAGACATTACTCATAATGATAGGACTACTCACACCATTGAAAGGGAGGATCATTGTTTTCCCACACAGAAGGTTTATTGGAAATAGTGGGCCCCATTTATGACATCGATCATGACACTAACAAAGGCCTTGCTTTCCCATGTCTTCTCCAAGATCCCAATAACATAGCCACATTATCCACGAACACTCACCCTGGTTATTCTCGCATTGTCACAACTATTGATGATTTGTTTCCCTCCCCTAGGCATGATGCCGAGGAGGAGCTATCCACCAAATGCACCCCTCCTTTACCCTTATACCTTTTGGATTGTGAATATGATCATCTTGAGCAACCTGTGTCTTGTCATCAGTCTCCCTTTTCCCCCAATCATGACCTTACAGTGGCCATGAAGCATGATATTAATGATAAGGACCATGCTGGCGATGATATGCTTAAGGTTTCTATCCATCAGAAGTTTATGAGATTGATTGTTGATATCTCTATCTTTTGGTTGGGAGAAAAAATCATGTGTAATGGATTATGTTGATTTGGGGTAGCATCGGATGTGCTCTAGCCCTGAAAAATGGTGGAGAGGTTAAAACACATGAGATCTCCAAGACGCATAAATGGTTTGGGCGAAATCTAACTAGTTTGGGAGATATTAAAATAATTAATATTTTTAATGGAGTCCCTAAGTCTAAACTTAGGGAAAGTAAAATATTAATGTGAATTAATATAAAATTGAGTTAGAATGGTCCAAAAGTCATGGATCAAGCCAGATCTAATCTTAGTTGTTGATTAGGGACTTAATCTCGACCATTGAATTGTCAACGAGAAAAGTATAAGATGAGGCTTGAGGGTCACTTGGAGAACACACCGAGTTGATCAAGAATTCGATTTTCTTGGGCAGGGCTTGCTGAAGAAATCGAAGGAGTGCTCAGAGTTGCAGCTAAGGGGCAGTGAATGCAGTAGCAGAGAGGCAGAGATAGTACTAGGAGCATCAGCGCAGAAGCCGGGAGAGGTTTGACGCAGAGACAGCTAGAGGCTACGCAGAAGCAGCCAAAGGTCACGCAGAGGCAGCTAGGAGCTGCACAGAGCCTAAGGAGAGCCAACGTGGGAGACGCAGAGGCTCCAAGGGCTGAAGCAGAGCCCCGAGAGGCTGACGCTGGGCCAAAAAGGCTGATGCTAGGCCAGAGAGGTTGACACAGACCCTAGAGGTTGACGTTGGAAGACTTCGTGGGGCAGATTGGGGCCGATATCTCTCTCACTGAGAGGTACTACTGCCGAGGACATTCTCTATTGGGTGAGCCATTTCTGGCACCCAGATTGTATTCTGAAACTGCTTAATAATAAAACCCTCAGATAGCTGCACCTATTTTCCCGCATTGGTTTTTTCCGAGGACACTAGTCCAAAAATAACAGTGTCACTTGTGTGCTTGTTTTTCCTTCAGTTGATGATTTGTATGTGTTGAGATTGTACTTGTATTTATTTTCAGTATTTACATGGTAAATAGCTTGTTAATTAACAGAACAAATAAGAAGAAATAAATCAAAAAGTACAAGAAGGATTTCTAACAATTAGACTTAGAAATTCCAACAGATTCCATCCCTTTGCTCTCTCTTCCCCCATGATACTCCATGAGTGGTTACTTCGTTTTCCCGCCTCTCGCCCTTGTGACCTTCCATGTTGTCATTCCTGCCCTTCCCTATGGATTTGTTGCAAGAATAAGCAAAAGGGCAGTTGTTTTCATATTCACTAGATGATATGTTGGTTGCATTGGGTCTATGATTATACTTAGTATTTTAGTGATGTAGCATGCATGTTAGGGTAGGATGCATTGCATGTTGATTTTTCTCATTCGAACTAACATCATATGAAAAATGATTTTACTTTCCTCTTGATTTTTATGGCCTGATACTAAGAATGGGTGATCATAAGACACCACAAAAACATGTTGCCCCGTGTGCTTGGTCCTTGATATGAGCAGGTAGTTGATTTTTGGTAGTGTCAAATGTGCTCTAGCCATGAAAATTGGTGGAGAGGCTAAGGCACATGAGATGTCCAAGACCAAAAAATTGTTTGGGGAAATTCCACCTAGATGGAGAGATATTAAAATAATTCATATTTTTAATCAGACCCTAAGTCTAAACTTAGGAAAATTAAAATATTAATGTGTATTAATATAATATGGGTGAGAAAGTTCTAAATAACGAGGATCAAGCCAGATCTAATCTTAGTCATTAATTAGGGACTTAATCTCGGTCGCTGAATGGTCAACAGGAAAAGTATAAGAGGAGGCTTGAAGGTCAGTTGGAGACACACCAAGATACCAAGAGAGATCAATCAGTTCAATTTTCTAGGGTGAGGTTTGTTGAGGAAATCGAACCAGTGATCAGTTGTAGCGAGAGACAGTTCGGCAGAAGGGCGAGAATACATAGTAGTGAGGCAAAGAGAGTGTTGGAGAGATAGCGCAGAGGCTAGGAAGGCTAACGCAGAGGCTGAGGAGGCTAGCGCAGAGGATGCAAAGGGCCAAGAGGCTGACACAGGCAGCACAAAGGGCTGTAGAACTGACGCTGGGTTGAAGAGGCTGTGTTGAGGAATTTTCATGGGGCAGACTGAGAGATGGTTAGCTTATGCAGAGCCGTAGAGAGGGTGGCGCAGTCCCTGGAGGGTGACGCACTTCCTTAGGGTAGCTTGGAGCAACTTTCGCTGTCCAGCTAAGGGAGCAGTCGAAGTCACTATGGGGCTATTCATCCAGTTGCTGATTAGCCAGAATATCTGTCTCCAAAGAGAGGTACTACTACTGAGGGCATTCTCTGTTGGGTGAGCCATTTCCATTTCTAGCACTCTAGTTGTGTTCAGAAAACTGCATAATAATAAAACAGTCATATCTACTGCATCGGTTTTCCTGCATTGGGTTTTTCCAGGGACGATTGTCCAAAAATAACGGTGTCCCTTGTGTTGTCTCAGTTTACTTCAGTTGTTGATTTGTAAATTTGTGAAGGCTGCAATTGTGTTTACTTCGATGTTTTTAAATAGCTTGTTAATGTAAAGAACAAGTAGGAGATAGTAAACCAGATATTGTAGTAGGGGTTTCTGATGTGTCAGACTTAGAACTTTCACATGGTATCAGAGGGATTGCAGATCATGGGAGGACTGAAGACGCCAGCAAGAGAAATCTGAAAAATTTATAGTAGAAGCAGCTATCCCGAGAGACAGCTTTGTCCCAGAGCTGAAGCGGCAAGAGAAGTGGTGACGTAGTGCTTAGAGGGTGACACAGAGGCTCACGGAGAGCCTGCTTCAGCATTTCGAGCAAAGGGAAGGGCCAGCGCAAAGGAAAAGAGAGGCAGAAGAGGCTCACGCAGAGCCACATCATCCGTCTCAGCAAGGTAGGATTGACATAGTTGGCCGAAGGAGCAGATTCAGACTTTGCAGTGATTGCGCAGACCCTGAAGGGCTCAGATTCTTCAGTTGTCGGGGCTAAGGGAGTTGTGCAGATTGTGATTTGAGGAGTTGGTGGGACGCAGTTTCTTTCGGTGCAGAATAGTGCCTAAGGAGAAGGAACAGTGCCTAAGGAGAAGGAACCAACGTAGAGGGAATCACTACCTCAATGAATTTCTAGCCAAAGGAATCTAGATCCGAGTTGCAGTTGCAAAGGAGGATTGGAGAGGAGTGGTTCGACAATTGGCCAAAGGATTTCCAAGAAGGAAATTAGGACTCAAATGGAGTCCCGAAGAGGAGCAAAGATGTCAGTGAACAGATTGAGGGATCAAGACAGAATGGACGGGGTTTCCAATTTGGTCATCTGGAAGGCCAGGATCATAGCAATCCTGGATACATCGCATCAAGGACTATGCCTTGAGAACCGTAGTGGTCACAGTTGACCCGAATGCTAATAAGAAGTATGAGAAGGCCGAGGCGAAGGCAAAATGCATGATCCTAGACAGGGTCAAAGATCATGTCATACCACATATTGCTAAGAAGAACACAGCAATTGAGATGTGGGAGGCCCTGACCACCTTATACCAGGGCTCTTCTGTGCAGCGGAAGATGCTATTGGAAAATAAGTTGAGGTCATATCAGATGCAGAAAGGCGAGGAGATAGATCACTTCCTCCTCACGTTGCAATGAATTCGCGACCAACGTAATTTCGTGGGGTCTACACCGGATCCAGAGTTTATGGTCAGGACTGCTCTGAATGCAGTCTCCGAGGACTAGGAGACGTTTGTCCAAAGCATTTTGGGTAGAGCGACTCTCCCTGGTTGGGAGGAGATGTGGGCAACTCTTCGACAGGAAGAGATCAGGAGGATGACCAAGGCGGGGAGTCGTGGTAAGGGAGTTCGAGTCAAGAAAGAGGAGAAGGAGGATGCAACTCTAGCATCTGCGGGACAACAAGGGAAGAGGAAGATGAAGGACATCTCCAACGTCAAGTGCTTCAACTGTGGGAGCTGGGACATTATGCATCTCAATGCCCCAGGAAGAAAGGCAAGGGAGAAGCTTTTGATTCAAAGGCAGCTCCAACTAAGGCAGAGAAGGATGTCGAGACAGATGATGATTGTGCCATGACTGCTCATGTGCCTCTAGAGAAGAGATGGGGAGACATCAAGTTGTAGTCAGGAGGACTACATGCTAGGGGCAGGATCCTCGAGGTACCCAAACTCTTGGATCACATACGGCTACGGTAGCCCTTAACGACAGTAGCATGATGATAGGTGTTGGGTGGAGCCAGGTGTGATGGAGCGGCAAGGCAATGCTAGAGTGTAGAAGTTTGTAGCAGCACAGTGGAGGTTACAGCAGTGCGAGAGGCTCAGAGGTGTTTGCAGCAGCGCAGTGGCAGCAGAGGGAGCACAGGATAGCAGCAGAGGTAGCTTCAACGTCACGAGGCTTCCAGACTGACCGAGATGTCAATGTTGGGTGAAGTCAGTTACTTACTTCTCGGTAACTGAGTTGCAATGCAACAGTTAGCAGTGGCAGTGCTATGGGCAGCATGATGCAGCATGTTGAGAGGGAGCTGCAGTACAGAAGTAGCAGTGTCATGGGCAGCAGTACAGGAAGCAGCAGTACAGAGGATGTGAGGCAGCAGGCCAAGCATCAGCACAGGTACCAATGTGGAGGATCAATGTGATGTTTCTATGGTGAAGCATTACTAGAGCACATTCCTCACTAAGAGGGAATGTTGATTTTTGGTAGCATCAAATGTGATCTAGCCATGAAAAATTGGTGGAGAGGCTAAGGCACATGAGATCACCAAGACCAAGAAATCGTTGGGGAAATTCCACCTGGATAGGGGATATTAAAATAATTAATATTTTTAATGAGACCCTAAGTCTAAACTTAGAAAAATTAAAATATTAATGTGTATTAATATAATATGGATGAGAAAGTTCTAAATAACGAGGATCAAACCATATCTAATCTTAGTTGTTGGTTAGGGACTTAATCTCAACCGTTGAATGGTCAACAGGAAAAGTATAAGAGGAGGCTTGAGGGTAAGTTGGAGACACACCAAGATACCAAGCGAGATCAGTGAGTTCGATTTTCTAGGGCGAGGTTTGGTGAGGAAATCAAACTAGTGATCAGTTGCAGCGAGGGGCAGTTCGGCAAAAGGGCGAGAATACATAGCAGAGAGGCAGAGAGGCAGAAAGAGTGTCGGAGAGACAGCATAGAGGCTAGGAAGGTTGACGCAGACGCTGAGGAGGCCAGTGCAAAGGACGCAGAGGGCCAAGAGTGTTAGCATCATGATACAAGTGTTGTCCTTGATGGAAACTCACACAGATGACAATGCAGCAGATCAGTAGCAAAGAATTGATGATCAGACTACAAAGAATGAAGAAAGAAAAGTATATACGCATGTTCACTATATACCAAGTCGCGTACATACGCAGGTTCACTATATACCAAGTCGCGTATATACGCAGGTTCTCTATATACCAAGTAGGGTATACACGCAGGTTATACATGCAGGTTCACTATATATAAAGGCGCATATACATGCGGGATTGCTGATCAAAAGTCACGTATGTGTATGCACGCACTTTCATGCACGGAAAAGTGTGTACATGTGGGAAAGCTTATTTTTGGGTCCGTGGTATTTAGACCTATAGTTTTGGACCTTGGTATTGCGTTCGAAGTGTTGAACCCAGGTATTGGGTCCCTAGTATTGGTTCTAAATGGTTTTGGACCATGGCATTGAGTAAGGCCTAAGACCATGAAAGGAGAAGAAGATCATTAGGCAAAAGCAATTAAGGAAATCTTGAATATCTGATGAAGTATGAGATCCAGTATGTAGGTTACGGGTTCATGATACCTTGCTTGATCTAAGCTAAGGAGAAATCTCAGCAGTTGATGGAGAACAAGATCTAAGGATAGATCGGGATCTAATGGCTTGTAATGAATCATCTCTATACGGTTTGATCTTGTTAAGTCTAGATCTGTATGCTGGCGCATGTAATGTTCTGTAAATATTATGATCTAGGTATAACTCAAGTTTGGAATAGCTGCAAATCATGAATGAATATTTACAGATGTATACGCTGGTTGACTAGGATAAAAGCGTGTACATACGCAGGTTAGATACATATAAGTAGAGTATACCATATGAGCTATGATGTTTGAAGTTACAGGTGGTTCTAGTTGTTGATGAGTTCTGATGACTGTTTACTGGTGTCAGTATTCTACATATTCAGTTTGGTTGATTGTGTTTAGCTTCAGTGTTGATGGATGAGATCTATAGTGGATCAGGATCATAATGAGTTATCTTTATGTGATCTGTTGGACTAGATATGGTTGCTAACTTATGTATTATCCTTGTATATGTAATGATCTGGGTATGTCTTAAGTCAGGAAATGCAGCTAAGTTATAAATAATTGATGACATATACATTGGTTCGCTTTGGTAAAGTTGCGTATACACGCTGGTTCGACTCTTCCAAGTAGCGTATGCACTCTGATGCATGATTTTTTATGATACAGTTAGATCTGAACGTTGTTGCAGAGTTCTGTGTTCTGCTCTGTGTTCTGGTGATTGCAATTTGTTGACAGGGTTTCAGTGATTCAATATTGGGTGATTCAGAGATTGATGATGCTAGTGTTGATTGATTGTGTGCTTCAATGATATTGATGGGTCCAATATGAAAATTTAATGAAATGTGGCCTTCAGATTATGGTGTTGTGCTTTAGGAGTATCCAGTCTGAAAATCTATGAAACGTGGTACCTAGAGGAAGAAAGAGAAGGTTGTAGCCTTCCATAGGTCGACACCTACGTACTAGTACATCAGCTAGTACAAGAGCAAAGGGGGTGGTAGCTCCCTTCCAGTAGCAGCTGGAAAACGAGTGAAGGTTGGAGCATTCAGTAAGCTGGCACCTACGGACTAGTAAAAGGATCGGCTAGTACAAGAGCTAAGGGGGTTGCAGCTCCCTTCCAGGAGAAGCTGGAGAACGAGAGAAGGTTGTAGCCTTCTACAGGTAGAAGCCTATGTACTGGTATAAGACTGCACCAGTACAGAGATATTGTAAAAAGAAGTTCCTCATTAAAAGAAGATAGAGACGACTTGCAACAGGTGGTTTTCACCCACATTGGGTTTCCACCTTATATCATGGTGTTCATGTGTGCTTCTTGTGTGTGATGATCTATTTTGTTTTACTGCTCCTGTTTACTATTCATATGGCTAATAATGTTTTGATGCACTCATTAAGGATCAACTAATTGAATCATAAGTTTATTGGATATACGCTTGTTTCACTACACACAGTTGCGTATACACGCAGTTTGCCTTAACTGAAATAGCGTATATGAATCTTAATATGGAAATGAAAAAGTTATATTGATTTGATAATACTGATTCACCCCCCCCTCTCAGTATTATTTCCAACAAAGAGGCTAACGCAAAAGCCGTAGAATCTGATGCAAGCAGCGCAAAGGACTGCAGAGCTAACACTGGGCTAAAGATGCTGCATCAAGGAATTTTTGTGGGGAAAACTAAAAGCTGGTTAGCTGACGCAAAGCCGTAGAGAGGGTGACGCAGAGCCGTAGTGAGGGTGACGGAGAGCCGTAGTGAAGGTGACGCAATGCCTGGAGTGTGACGCAATTCCTGAGGGTAGCTTGGAGCAGCTTTTGTTGTCCAGCTAAGGGAGCAATTGAGGTCACTGTGGGGCTATTCATCTAGTAGTTGATTAGCCGGAATATTTTTTTTCCGAAGAGAGGCACTACTGCCGCGGCCATCCTCTGTTGGGTGAGCCATTTCTGGCACCCTCGTTGTATTCAGAAAACTGCATAATATAAAACCCTCATATCTGTTGCACCAGTTTTCCCGCATTGGGTATTTCCGGCGACCATTATACAAAAATAACGGTGTCCCTTGTGTTGTCTCAGTTTATTTCAATTGTTGATCTATGAATTTGTGAAGGCTGCAATTGTGTTTACCTCGATGTTTTCAAATAACTTGTTAATGTAAAGAACAAGTAGGAGATAGTAAACCAAATATTGCAGTAAGGGTTTCTGATGTGTCAGACTTAGAAATTTCAATACAGGCAACAGGGCAGTGCTACCAAGAGATTGTTGGTGTTCTCATGACCTCTCGTTCGAGTAGCTTCACGCACCTCTCCAGGAGATCATGTCCCAGTTGGAGCCAGATGTTACCCACCACCTGTGCGTAGTGTATATAGGAGAAATTTTCACCTAGATTGTCCTCAGTCGGCAGCCAACAACCCCTTGCAGCCACCAGATAGCTCGATGTGCCATTTTCTCTGCCACCTAAGCTAGACATGTGGTCCCTGGCCCATCCGTTATGAATGTATGTTTAAAGGTGGGCCTCCCGACCCCAAAGGTATGACTTTTCATTGGTTTGGTTGAGTAATTTTGTTTACTTTTCATGGCCACTTTTGGGCATGGATTGGTAGGGGGATTCGGCAGAAAGAGTGGGTTAGGTCTCTATTCTTGTCTCCATTGCCCGATTTCGTGGTTACCCTATATCCTAGTCCCGTGGGATCTCCTTTACTAGCCATTAGCTTTAGCATTGACATTACACGGGAAATCCTAATTTTGATTGCACGGTCCCCCTTCCCAACTCTATATACATCACCCCCCTTCCACTCATTTAACACCATTCATCATTTTTCCCATCTAGGTCCACATGTGTCCACTGGGTCCACGTGTCCATTGGGTCCACATAGGGTTAGCCTCCCCTTCCCCTTGTCCACACCTTGGGTCAAGCCTAGAACGATGCCCCAGAGGTTGATGTAGCTAAAAAGAAAAGAAAAGAATAATTTGGCCACTTTCAATAGGAAATGTACCACAAAATGCAAAAGATGGTTGTGACATACAAATTTAGCACGCGAGCAAAAGCCAAACATGAGCTCTACCCCTTATCCATGGCAATCACCCCGGTTCCTATGGGCACTAGATGAGCCCCCTCCATCATTAGTGAACCCATGATTGTCCCAACCCCTGGTGGGCGATGAACTACCTCACCTTATGGGGGTATCCACTGCAATATATTACACATCATACTCTCATCCCCTAGAAGCCCCATGCAATTATGAAGAAAAATCAATCAAAGGCAAAAGGCATATGAAGAAGGGTGTAAAAACAAATGTCGGGGTAGCTCATGTACCATGGTTTGCTCCCTCCTACACTCATATACCTAGGTGTGGGCTTCCCCTATTATAGCTACCCTTGTGCCATAACATGTGGTATGAATGTTTCTCCTAATCCCCAATCTGTTCCATTACTATACCATTTGCCACCTTCCACTTGAGGGATGTACCATGGACATGTCACCCCCTTCAAAGGTTGAAACCACCTAATAGGGTCCTTGATTAACCCCTTATTGAGTTTGGAGACACTTGTACATGCCAAAGCTCACTATGGAAGGGCATGCCACCATGAAGTGCTCCATTGATTCCATGACTTGTAAGCACTTTTAGTTGATTATTCGAATGATTTGTTTAAACGGAAAGGGGATGCATTGGATCTTATGCAAGATTGCAAGTGGATCTCCATTTGGGGCTTGGCCTCCCTATACAGGGTCCTAACCCTCCAAAGGGGCACATTGGCACTTGTAGGGTGAGTGTTGAGAGTCATCGGCCTCCACCATAGCAGAGTGTACTTCATGGATCCCCAGCACCACTCATGCCCAGTCGGCTCCACACATGCACCATTCACTTAGCAGAAGTTCCAGAGTCTAGAGGATGTCTCCCACTACAGAGGGAGGGCTTATATCATCATCCTAGCCTTACAGATGGTTTTCAGGCATTTTCGATCCACTTGGCGACCCATGAGGATGTCCTTGTGCCCCCCCCCCCTACACCCACTTGGGAGCACCACAGGGTCTTGCTTGTAAAACAAGGGGCTAACACCTTGTCCACTATGTTTGGAGTCCAATTCTTCATCATGGCACCCCTTGGACCTCATTAGGCCTCCTCAAAGGCCTAACAACTCACTTTATTCATCATTCAACCCTCTTGATGTTGAAGAATACAGGGCAGTTAACATTATATAGATTCTTTTATACTTGATAACAATTTGTGAAAGCTTTTACTATTTATCTTATCTTGATCTTCTTCTTTTTATGAGTGTGTGTATTTACTTCATCAAACTGCTACCAAAACAAAGAGACAAGAACACAAGAAGTTGGCATTTTGTCAAGGCAAAAACCTCTCCCTCTTGGAGAGGAGAACCCGCACATAATTCTTCTTATAGAGATTCTAATTGACGAACACCAAGACCTTGGCACTTGACCTTCTATGCCACTCCAAGACCAAGACACCATTCTTCTTCCTTGTTACTATTGAGATCATCATCATCATTACTGCTTACCGAGATAATCATTGCTGCACCATGATTTCTAATTGAGATCACCATTGTGCCTTTACTGAGATCATCTTTGCACCTTCATCGAGATCACCATCATAACAACAAGGTCCACATCGAGATATGTATGCATATTGAGAGTATTCATGTAGGATCACCGAGATCTTTATGCTAAGATATATATACCGAGATCATCATCATGCTTGTGACTGTTACTTCTAAGTTCGGAATGTAATTGCATCTTAAGTGTATGCCGAGACTGAGGGTGATTCTTTAAGATCCTCTTCTTCACAAAAATACCAAGACTATATGCTTGAAACAAAGGTATACCAAGAGTGTATTCCACCGCATATATTCTAAGATTGGGATTGTGTTTTAACATGCCTAGACAGTGCTTTATTGAGACTGTGAGGTAGCTGAAACATCACCGAAAAACACAGAGATCCTTCCATCTAAAAAAACTGAACTTCTGCACTTATCCGAAATTTCTGAGTCGATGTATCCGTCCGAGATTTCAAAGGATCCGAGTTATGTACCCCTGTCCTGCGCAGACCCCAATGGGGTATATATAGTGGTGCGTCTTCCATATTAGCCGATGTGTCATTGTGAACCGTGGTGTCTATTTATTGAGCCAACATGTCTCTCTATATATTACGAAGCTGACTTGACTGTGTTTCACATCGTGTTGCTGGCAGTGTTCTTTGGAGGATGGTGCTTGTCTTGGAGGGCTACTTGACACTAGGTTGACCCATGTACATTACATAAATGCTCAAGAAGAGCTCTTTAACATAATTTTGAATCTTTGACTTTCCTAGACCTATGGAATGAGCAAGAAACTCATTCATATAATTTATAAATATAATTTTTTTTTTTCTAGACAAGTACAAAGATCAAAATTATATTGACAAATACCGAACCTAGTTACACTTTTGTTCAACATTGCTTAACTAGGGAGGTATTTACAATGGTACTTGGTTATTCTCAAGCTGAAGAATTTCTCATAGAAAAATCAGATTGGTAACCCCATCTGTATAGCATCATATCAATCAACATTGTCATAGTGCAAGGCCTTGACTAACAGTTCTGTCTCTCCACAAGACCATGAGCTACAATGATGGCGAGACCAATGATTTATAGACACCTTCATCATTGTCTCTCAAGGCACATACCCACCCAGGTGTTCACTGAGTATGACCTTCTAAGACTATTCTTATCTTGGATTCCCAACCCTCAAAGAATATCGATTCTCTTGCCTACTCTTATCGTGGATGCCCTAGACATCCTCAAAGAGTATCAAATGCCAGATGGTTACCCAACCCTCCATTCTTTCTTCCCATGTGAAAACAAGAATGTTGTGCCTATCATGTGCTACATTTCCATTCATGGCTTTCACCTAGACTTAAGGTTGTTAGTCCTGGTCTAGTGCATGACACACGAAATAGAAAAACACAACTATCACTCCTTTGTAATCAAGGGTGATCTAATTCGAGCTCCCTCTTGATCAGGGACCTGTAAGAGTTCCTTCTTAAAAAGGGACTCTTCTTTTCATCAGCAACTTCTTCTTCGTGGCTCCTTTAGCTGCTTGACCAACTTCTTTCCTTGATGTCATAAAGTTCAGTTGAGCTTCTTCCTTGTAGGGCATCAGCCATTGATCACTTTCCTTCTCGGTTTCTCATGTCATTCCTTTCTTCATGGAAATTGGCCTTCTTGATACATATTTGGAACCTTCGTTATATAGCTACTTCTTTCCCATCATGCTTCTTTCAGGAATTTCCATCTGCCACATGAATGCCAGTTGCACTTGGACTTACAACTCTTGTTCTAGTAGCCCTGCACATACTCATCCAGATATTATTCAAGAAATCAAAACATAACATTAAATCAAATCATACCTTATTATATGGCTCTTCATCATGACATCTTCTTGTAGGTATCAACATCCTGCATTCATGTTGACACATCTCCCAAAGATATCCATTGTCCAGGGTCTTCATCTTTTTCAGAATTTCATCAGAGTCTTCATATCTTTCTGAGAGATTTCCTATTCAAACTTTCTTGGTCTTTCAATCAGAGTTTCTTAATTGTAGTTAACCACCTCATACTTCATATGAGGACATATTATGTTGACTTCATTTAGTGTGACTTGTGCCTTCCTGCATCCTTTCAGAGGAGGAGATCCTTTTTCTCTTGATCATGCTTCTCAAGATAGAAGTAATGATCCATGTTACCTCCAACCACATGACATGTCATTATAATATTAAACACAAGCATACATACCTTATTTTACCTTTAGCTCATCGAGGCTTCTTCTAGCAGCTTCCTTAATTGAAGAGATCTTCAATCCCTTGATCTGCTTCATGTCATCACATCATTATCTCATGGATTCCATAGGTTGAAATTCTTGTTGAAACACTTACTTCCTCTCTAGATTAGAGAACCCTTCGATGAGGATTCCATCAGAGAATTTTGAGGATCTTGAATTTCCCCAACTGGCAGATGTTTCCTTTTTTATTTGATGTATGATGAGCCTTACATGACTCCTTTCTTTTCTTCAATGTCCACAGAGGTTCCCAAGGGCTATATACCCTATATGTTTGTCTGCCCTGGATTTTGTCCTTCATGATTCCCATGGTGATGTCACAATCTCTTGTTTCTAATGCTTCCAAGATGCCATGATGCATCTTATTATCATTTCATATCTTATAACACAAGATTTAGGAGCTTATGATAGGACCCTTTTGTGAGGGATACTATCTTACTCATAGGAAACGATTGATACTCCCTCTTTCCTTGGCCCTTCTCTTTAGCTTCCTCCATCTTTCAATGATATGAGCTTCCAAAATCTTTCTACAACATTGAATCTTAATTATACTTATTTTTGTGTTTGCTTGAGGGCCAACCTTGCCTTTCCTTTCTGCACATGGTTGAATTCTTTTATCCTTTAATACTATAGACTGCAACTTGACTAGCATAGAGACCAAAAATTGTCGAGTGAGGTAACCTTCTTTGTTCATTGATATTTGTTACCTTGCTCATCAATGATGACTAACTTCTTATCATCTTTCCTAAATCTTCATAAAGTTATTCCTTCATTCTTTGATACTTTTACTATTGTGTAGGTCTAAATGACCTTCTTTACTTTAATTTCCGAGAGTATATCTAGCATTTCATATATCTCTCTTTATGTCTCCTCTTCTGCTATTTAGGCATGAGAGGGCTTTTGAGTGATATCATATGAATCCTATGAATCTCATGATGGATTCAAACAATGCTTGACCTTCATAGACCTTTTCATAGATATCAATGGTTTCTCTTTTCTATGAGGATTATGACAATCCTCCTTATTCTATGCAAGGACTTTCGATTATCTAACCGATTTATAAATCCTCTTGCAATCATAAAAGCATTTAACCAAACCTGATTATAAAATTGAAAGATACTTACTTGGTGTGTGAAGAGGATATCTTCACCTTGATGCTTTGTTTTGCTTGAGCTGCCCATCATTAGTATCCTTTCATCACGACTTCCTTGGAGACCTTCTAGCACCATGACATTAGTGGTCTTGACATCATCGAAACTGTATCATGACCTTCCCAATTCATCTTTAAGGTTTGTTTGACTTCAACATATTGTTGACATGCTAGTGATACTATGTTCTGATCTGAGCATCATGCTATTGAGATCATATTCATAGACAGAATTTGAGACTATGACAAGTATATTGATATGGTACTGCACTGAGACAGTGATGTCTATGTGCATAGAGTTGTGTAGAGATGCAATGTATAGAGAGCCCAAACTTGTCACTGAATAACATAACTAAATTGTGGGTGGCATTGTATAGAGACACTGTCTCATCACCGAAACTTCCTTGATGTAATAACTATACTAAGACAGTGATGTAATCATGGATTGTGAGAGGTATTCCTTGGATTACTTCTGCAATATGTATATATTCCTGAGACTATCTTTTATGGCATGGAGAAAGTTCAGTGATCAAGAAGTGAGGATCACTGATATACTCCATCAAACTGAGCATGAGTTGAGTGCATGACTGTAATTACTGAAGTTGATACTCCATCACTGTTGTAGACCTGCTTGTTGTATACTTGCTCCTTTAATCCTTTCAACCTGCTTTGATGTCCTTGAAGACAGATCCTTGTATGTCTCTTTTGCTGCCCTTGATTTGATTTCAACACCTTAGCTCCGATACCATGTTGAAGAATCCAGGGCAGTTAGCATTAGATAGATTCTTCTATACTTGATAACAATTTGTGAAAGCTTTTACTATTTATCTTATCTTGATCTTCTTTTTATGAGTGTGTGTGTTTACTTCATCAAACTGCTACCAAAACAAAGAGACAAGAACACAAGAAGTTTGCATTCTGACAGGGCCAAAACCCCTCCCTCTTGGAGAGGAAAACTCGCACATAATTATTCTTATAGAGATTCTAATTGATAAACACCAAGACCTTGACACTTGACCTTCTATGCCACTCCAAAACCAAGACACCATTCTTCTTCCTTGTCACTGTTGAGATAATCATCATCATTTCTGCTTTACAGAGATCATCATTGCTACACCATGATTGCTCATTGAGATCACCACTATGCCTTTACTGAGATCATCTCTGCACCTTTATCGAGATCACCATCATAACAACGAGGTCCATATCGAGATATGTATGCATATTGAGAGTATTCCTGTAGGATCACCAAGATCTTTATGCTAAGATATATATACCGAGATCATCATCATGCTTGTGACTTTTACTTGAGATCATCATCATGCTTGTGACTGTTACTTCTAAGTTCGAAATGTAATTGCATCTTAAGTGTATGGCAAGACTGAGGGTGATTCTTTAAGATACTCTTCTTCACAAAAATACTGAGACTGTATGCTTGAGACAGAGGTATACCGAGAGTGTATTTCACCACATATATTCTAAGACTAGGACTGTGTTTTAGCATGCCTAGACAGTGCTTTATTGAGACTGTGAGGAGGCTGAAACATCACCGAAAAAAAAAGAGATCCTTCCATCCGAAAAACCTGAACTTTTGCACTTATCTGAAATTTCTGAGTCACTGTATCCATCCAAGATTTCAGAGGATCTGAGCTCTGTACCCCTATTCTGCGCAGACCCTAATGGGGTATATATAGTGGTGTGTCTTCCATATTAGCCGACGTGTCATTGTGAACCGTGGTGTCTATTTATTGAGCTAACATGTCATCTATATATATTATGAAGCCAACTTGACTGTCTTTCACATCTTGTTGCTGGCAGTCTTCTTTGGAGGATGGTGCTTGTCTTGGAGGATTTTGGATGTAATTTATGATTTTGATGTTTGGGTATCTCTCTCTTTTCTTTGAGCTTCATTATTGGCATAATTTGGTGATTGGGTATACTCTTTACACATGTAAGTAATCTTTTTCATGTCTATCTCTGTTACTTGCTTTAATACATGAATGTTGCTGAGATTTTCGCTATACTATATCCTAAATTTACTGCTTTTCTTATGCGAAATTGTGGAAATTTAATCTTTTATAGTGTTGCATCATCTCATGTATCATGTGTGAAAGGGTGAATGTTCCTAGAGATTGTTTCTCTTACAGATCTTGATAAGTCATCAATTATTGCAAATTGAAGTATAAATTCTTCTAGCAACTGCTCTCATGCCCTAATTGCCATGCGAAGTTGTCTAGAAGGCTCCTTGATTGGGTGTAGTTCTTTTAAATCACAAATTTCATCTTAAGTCCATCTTCACCAAAGGATAAGGCATTGATCGTTCCATAGGTGATCATTTTCAAAAAGAATTCCTCTCAACTTCCCCTCTTTTTCTAGGCCTAGCCTCCATAGGTCACCTAAGGCATCACTTTTCTCATGATTTAGCTATCAAAAGAATTCGATCTCTTGCCCACAATTGTGTTGGTGTGTCTTCAAGGAGCCCTCTAAATTTCATGAAATTCGGACAGTGGGATATTGAGATATTTCAAGCCCTAGCTCAAAGATCAATTCTTGCCCTTGGTTTCCCATTGGCTAGTGACCTCATTGGAATCATAGCATCAAATCATCAAAATAAGATTCCACCTGTGATCCCTTTCCTTTCCCTAATTAGGTCAAGTGCATCCTTGTTTGATCAACTCCATATCCTTGACCTAATTTCGGGTCCACTTGGCCCTTTGTGGTCCCACAATTTGTTGACTCCAATTCCACAAAGATCACTTAGAAGCCAAGCATCCATAAGGCCTTTTGAGACCAAGGGTTTTCTTAACAAGGCATACTCTCAAACCCTGTCTTCAAAAGCCCTCTTAGCCCTTCCTAGAGAGCCCATCACCTTGCTTCTAAAGCAAGCAGCCCATTTAATTGAGTCTCTCTTGCGAATAGGCTTAGGAATCACTTCCTTATCTTATCATTGACTATATATATTCTCGTAATTCCTCATATACTGGGGCTCTTCCCATCGTTGAAAGTCCATAAAGAACAGGGAGCCTTCGCTGAGGTGACAGTGAGCTACCACTCCATTGTTGCCCTCAACCTAGTAGTTGCTCTATAGGATCCCCTTCTAGGACCCCTACTAGTTTGAACAGTAACAGGCCCCCGTTAAGGGCTCCTTCAGAAACACACACACACACACATACACACACATATATATATCCAACTTGTGGCATCAAAATGTGGCAAGAAGAGACATCGAAAAAGGACAAGATCTTTTGTACTCTTACACAGTCCGAGCTTAAAAGACACATCCAACGAAGGGTCGTGTTTCTGGAGTATCTTCTGAAACAAAGTTTGTAGATCATCCAAGTTCTGGTAAGAGAGATTTGTGTGCATTTCATTGGATTTGAGCCCTCTCTGAAGCAAACCTTCTGCATCTTTGAGGCACATTCTCTGAGGTGTTATTCGATCCATCTGGGGAGACTTTCAGGGTTCTTGTGAAAATTCCTAGACTCAAAGGAACCCCTACTGCAGCAATTTTGAATCTACTTCACCTACCTGATTTTTAAACTTACATTCATCTAGTTATTCTTCTGAATACTGAAACAAATTACTTATGCAGCCTACACTAATTAAATATTTGATCTCATGAAACAGAAAACAGAGCAAAGAACAAGATACATAGGACACACTTATTTTTTGACACAATAGTCCCCAAAAAAACCCAATCCAGGAAAATCGGTGCAGTAGTTTTGAGGGTTTATTATTGTGCAGGAGAAATATTTGAATACAAATCTAGGATGCTCATCTAGCAATCCTTTACAGAGAAAATACTGGCAGAAAATCTAAGTGAGTTCTACCTCACTTCACCCAACGGAATTTCGGTTAATCCGACACAAGACTGACTAACCCCGTCTATTTCTGTGTTGGC
Organism: Pinus taeda; assembly: GCA_000404065.3. NCBI lineage: Eukaryota > Viridiplantae > Streptophyta > Pinopsida > Pinales > Pinaceae > Pinus > Pinus taeda. Next base: position 60,512 of record APFE030429084.1, read on the forward strand.
CTTGTGTAGGCCTTTCAGTCTCTGCATCAGTCTTGCGTCACCTCTTTTGCCCTCTGCATCAACTATCCCGGTTGTTCCGGCAATTCCGACTGTTCTCGACAGTTCTGGATTCTGCGTGACAGGCAACTTTTTTGCTCTACGCTGGCCTTTCTAGCTTTGTGTTAGGGCTGCGTGGGCCCAGACTCGCCCAGCGTCAGCTCTCTCGGCTACTGCGATGCCTCTCTACAAGCTCTCTCCGCCTCTTTGTCAGTATTCTCTGGAAAGTCCTCCTCCCAGATTCTCACTGCCCCTCTGCTACTAAATGGTCACTTAGTTTGAATTTCTCAGCGTCCTAGCCCCAGAAATTGAACTCTAGATCAATTCTCTCTCTCTCTCTGTTTTTCCAAATGAACTCCAAGCCTCCATTTTATACTTTTCCTATTGAGTCTTGAACAGCCGAGATTAAGTCTCTAATCAACGGCTAAGATTAAAACATGACTTGATCCGCCTTCTAGATCATTCTCACCCATATTTTTGCTAATAACTCCATTAATATTTTAATTTTTCTAATTTAGACTTAGGAACCCCATTAAAAATATTAATTATTTTAATAAAATACAATCCGAGTGGACTTTAACCAAACGATTTCTGGGTTCTTTAGAACTCATGTGCCTTAGCCTCTCCACCAATTTTCAAGGCTAGAGCACTTCCGATGCTACCAAAAACTAACACTTCTGAGGCTTTTCCTCACGCTTCTTGAGGCCTGAACAGAAGTTGTTTTGAGGTTACCCTAATGCCTAACTCGGATTTGTCTTAGGGCAAACATTCTGTGGTAAATTAGACCCAAATTAGGGCACTTTTTCTGTTGAAAAAGACTAAATTAGGGCATGTTCTATAAAGAATTGTTGACTAGTGTAGTAGGTCATGGCCCTACTATTGGTAACTAGGCCAAGCCCTCTCTCTCGATGACTCATGCTTAAATAAAGCAAGACAAGTCCTACTATACCTGAGGCAACCCGTGACAAATCTAAATTTTGTGCTAATATTGACGCTGAGGCAGAAAAACGAATTTTGGGAGCAGACATCAATATTTGTTCTGAAACAAACCTTTGAGAGTAGATCTTGAATTTGTAGCAGACCTTTCTTGGAGTAGACCTTGAATTTGGAGCAGATGTTTTCTTGGAGAAAACTTTGATATTTGTGGCAAACCTTTTGTGCTTGTTCTGCAGTAGATCTTGAAGTTGTCTTCGCAAGTAGACTTTGATATTTGTAGCAAACCTTTAAGAACTTGTAAGGCAAATCAAAAGTAGAGTAAGGGCACTTGTCTTGATGATCTGAGGTAAGCATTTTATTGTTGAACTATCTACAGATTGCTTATGACAGAGGCAGAATTGAATTTGTTTGAATGTTTTTGTAATTGGGCCATTGTCCTATTGAAATTATGATGTTCTATGTTGTTACAATCTCTTAAATCGAAAACTTATTTATGCTACAAAATATGTTAAGTAATTGTGGATAGAACATAGACCATATAAACCATATGCACAATGGAAGACAACCAAGAACTCAATGAGACACAGAGAAGTTAGGTCAATGACCAGGGCAAAACCCACTAGGGGAAAACCCAACGAGATTCTTCTTCTATTATAAATCAATTGTTCAGCAGATATACAAAGTACAATGAGAGAATGAAGAAGTTCACCCAAATCCAAATAAGATCTCTAATAGCAGTAGTTGATGCAAGCACTGAATCACTTTGGCTCTCCAAGATCTGCTCTTGCTCTTAAAGACTCTCCCTCACTCTCTTAATCTTCCTCTATACTCTCAAACTCTCTCTTTCTCAAGTTTGAATTCTCCTTTCACAAGCACAAGTAAGTGTGTCAAGTGAGGATGAAAGGCACAAATATATAGGAAGAGCAAGGAGGTTGAATTCATGAGGGAATAACTCCTATGCCTTGAGGAGGAGTTATAGATGCCAAAATAGGAGTGTAACTTATGCCATAAAGGAGAGGAGTCTAACTCATGCATTTAGGAGAGAAGTGTAACTTATGCGTTAAAGAGGTGTAAGAGGAATCTTTTTATGGCGAGTCATTAAAATGTGATTCTCCATCATATATATATGATTACGAATTGATGGAAGGTGATTTACTATTTTTGGAAAGTCATGGTTGCAAAGATAGACATGACTTTCTAATTTTAGAAAGACACGGTTGCAAAGATAGACATGACTTTCTAATTTTAGAAAGTCACTTTAGAAAGGTCAGAAATTAAATTTTATTCAAGCAAATTCATCCCATAGATGCCAATTTTCAACACTCCCTCTCAACTATGTAGGAATTTCTTTTTAATACAAGGATCTCTGCTATCTCTGCCTTGGAACAATGATGTTACAATCTAATGAAGAAGAGTCTTCATAGGGCAGATACATCCATCACCCTATACACACTTTGGGGGATCCACTTATCAAAAGATGACAAGGATCTCGCACATCCAAGGCTCATCACTGCTTGTGGGGATCCACTTGTCAACACATGACAAGGATCTCTCTCATCGAAGGCTCATCACAGCTTAGGGGGGTCCACTTGTCAACACATGACAAGGATCTCGCTCATCGAAGGATCATCACAACTTGGGGGGATCCACTTGTCAACACATGACAAGGATCTCGCACATGCAAGGCTCATCACAGCTTGGGGGGATACACTTGTCTACACATGAGAAGGATCTCGCTCATCCAAGGCTCATCACAACTTGTGCAGATCCACTTGTCAACACATGACAAGGATCTCGCACATCCAAGGCTTATCATCCATGACCACCCTCTCTAGGAAGGGTCACATATGTCAATCCAAGTTGCTCTCTAAAAACCAAGAACTTTCCTTTCGGCGAAGGCTTGGTAAGAATGTCGGTAATCTGGTCATCAGTCGCTATATGATGAAATCTTACTGCTTCTCTTTGCACCATATCCCGGATATAGTGATATTTGGTCTCAATGTGTTTGGACTTGTCATGGAACACAAGATTTTCAGCAAGTCAAATCTCACTCTTATTGTCACAGTAAATTATTGTACTGTACTATCTAATACTTGCTCAAACAACTCTCCAAGGAGCTTCCTTAGCCAAACTGCCTCACAGCTAGCCATGCTAGTAGCAATGTATTATGTTTCAATCGTGCTAAGGGAAACAAACTTGTACTTTCTGCTCATCCAAGATATCATGGCAAATCCTAAGATGAAGCAGCACCCTGATGTGTTCTTTCTGTCAGTAGAGTTACCAGCCCAATCAGCATCAGAGTATCCATGTAGCCTTACATCTTTCGCAGTATATCTCAATCCAAGATTAATGGTCCCATGCAGGTACCTCAACACATGCTTTGCAGCAACCCAGTGTGCATGAGCAGGCTTAATCATGTATTGACTCAAAGTATTCACTGCAAAGCATATATTTGGTCTAGTGTTCACTATGAATATCAGTGCCTCAATTAGTTGACGGTGCTTGGAAGGATTAGCCAAATCAGGTCATGCAGCTTTACCACAAAGCTTCTTGAAAATCATTTCCATTGGAGTATTCATGGACTTAAACTCAATCATGCCAAACCTTTTTAGTAGTTTGACAACATATTTTCCTTGAGAAAGGAAAATCTCACAAGATTTTGCCATACGTCCAAGCCCAAAAAATAGTGCATCAAACCAAGATCTTTCATTTCAAATTCAGAAGCTAACTCCCTCTTACACTGGAGAATAAGAGGTTCACTACCAGTCAAAAATAAATCATCAACATATAATACCAAAATCAAAGGCATACCTTCGACTGTCTTAAAGTAAAGATTTGGATCTACATTGTTTCTGGTAAAACCAAGCTTCATCAAGAAGTTATCTATGCGAGCATACCAAGCTCTTGGAGCTTGCTTCAAACCATAGAGGGTTTTCTTCAGCCTACACGCATGAGTTTTTGGATCATGTACTTCAAAGCCTTGTGGTTGCTCCACAAATACTTCTTTAAAGAAGCCATGAAAAAAACCGGTCTTCACATCAATTTGGTGAAGAAACCATCCTTGGCTAGCAGCTAGACCTACAATAGATCAGATGGTTTCGTCGTAGTTTATTCCCTCTTTCTGCGAGAAACCTCTAGCCACAAATCTAGCTTTATATTTTTCAATACTGCCACCAGCACCATGTTTAATTTTATACAACCATTTAGAATATACAACAGATTTATCTTGAGTTCTTGGAACCACTTCACATACATCATTACGAAAGAGGGATTCATATTCTTCAGGCATTACATCTTTCCACACTTGGGCCTTTACAGCTTCTTCAAAAGTGCACGGTTAAGCTTGAATAATGTTGCTCATGGCTACAACATATCCTTGGAACTGACAAGGTTTCTTTCTTTCTTTGAAAGTTCCTCTAGGGGCAGCATGTTTGTCAGCATCTTGAAGAGTGTCACGAAGCCATAAAGGTCTATTTTTAGAAGAAGGATCACATAGAGGATCCAAAGGATCCATGGGTTCATCAGCGAGATCAGTATTAGCTTCAAGATCTTCTTGTATTTTAAATACATCATCTTGACTATCAGCATTAGCAAGAAGAAGAGGAGTGTCTCTTAGTTTTCCAACAACTGCATCTTCATCAAATGTTACATCCCTACTAAATTCTATATCTCTTTGACTAGGTATGTATATTCGATAAGCTTTAGAATTCTTGTAATAACCAACAAACATACCTTTCCTACTTGAAGCTTCCAACTTGTTCCTTTTCTCTTTTGGGACATGGAAGTAGACAGGACACCTAAAGATCCTCAGGTGCCCAACTTCGGGCTTCTCGCCAGTGAAGACTTCTTCAAGAGTCTTGTTGTTTAGGGCAAGGTAAGGAGATCTATTTTGGACATAAAAAGTTGTGTTCGTAGCTTCTCCCCATAGAAACTTTTACAATTTATGATCATGCAACATAGCTTTGATTGTTTCCATAATAGTTCTATTATTTTTCTCAGCCACACCATTTTGTTTTGGGTTATATGGTACAATTGTCTCTTTTCTAATTCTAGCTTCTTTGCAAAAGTAAATGAAATCACTAGAAGTGGACTCTCCTCCATTGTCAGATCTAAAAATTTTGGTTTGCTTTCTAGTTTGTTTTTCTACTAGAGCTTTGTAATCTTTGAACATGTTAAAAGCTTGACTTTTATTTTTCAAAAAATAAATCCATGTCTTGCAAGGAAAATCATCCACAAAGATAATATTATACAAGTAACCACCAAGAGAAGTGATAGGCATTGGTCCACATAAATCAGAATGTACGAGATGCAATACCTGACTAGCTCTACTTTTGTTTGAAGGGAATGATCCCTTCACTTGCTTTCCGCTTGCACATCCTTGGCAAACACCATCATGATCAGAATTGATTACCAGCATTCTGGAAACCATCTTTCTCACATGAGGTAATGCTTTGTAGTGCAAGTGAGTGAACCTTCGGTGCCAAAGTTCACTTTGAAGATTGATGTTATGGATTAGTGCATGAATAGGTCTTCCATTGATTTTGTATAGACCTTCACATCTAGATCCCAGAATGAGGGCATCTCTCATGTTGGATCTCGATGGCCAAGTCAGAACTTTACCATTTATGAAAGAAACATTCATTCCTTTATCTTCTAAAGTTAATATGGACACAAGATTCTTCTTTAAACCAAGTACATATAAAACTTCTTGAAGAGTCAAAGTTTTACCTTGATCCAAATGGAAATAAACGGAACCAGATCCATATTAGAGAGTACTTCTTTGTAACCAGTGAAGTGCCTTGAAGCACCACTATCAACCAACCATCTATCACAAGAATCTGCAGGAGATGAACTAGAAAGAGTAGAAGCAAGAAAATACTCACATTGAGTATTAGCTACGTTATTATTATACCTTTGGTTCCTTTAGGAACGATAGTTTTCTCTACGACCAGAAGGAGATTCTCTGCTTCTGTAATCAGATTTGTCATGATTGCGACAGTAGTAGCATTGGACTTTTGATAAGTCTTTGGTCCATTGAGAGGAGTTGTTGGGAGCAGACTTTCTCAAATAGTGCATTCCTCTTCTTCCTTTCTTCTTCTTGCCTTGTACAGCAAAGGCGGTAGGTTCTCCCTCCTCATGCTTGGGAATTCTCTCTCTAGATATCATTTTGACTTCTTCTTGATTGCACTTTCCCAAGAGCTCATCAAATGTAGGAAACTTGTCATTATTATTGATGGTAGCCATAAAGGTTTCCCAAGAAGAAGGAAGACCTCCAAGCATAATCAGTACCAATTCTTTATTGGAAACAACTTCAACAGAAGTTGACAGCTAACCTTTGATTTTTCATATCCTCATGAAGTATGCTTGGATGGTTTCTCCTTTGTTCATATTAACATCCTTGAGTTGATTCCTAAGAGCAAGAATTTGACTCGAATTGTTCACTTGATACATTCCAATCAACTTCTATTTTGTCATACATTTTGTAACAGCCCTGGTTGAAAATCCATGTAAATATATAAATATAAGACCACGGTCATGGGACAAGTATTTCAAGCTGAATGGTGGGCAAAAACATCCTAGTTGGATGTCACTTCGGTTTATTATGGCTAAGGAAATTGGCAAAGGCAATCGCAAAGGCTTTAGAAAGGCATGAGGCATCTATTGGCATTTTATTTATGAAAAATAAAGGAAATTAGAAAAAAAGGAAGGTGAAAGGTCACAGGTTGCATGTGAGGAGGAAATTGAAGGAAAATAATGGAAAATGAAGAAAATAGAGGCCTCATTGATAAAAAGGCTTATGAGGATCAATTGGCAAGCTTTTCTTGACAGGTTTTGGTGGAGCTCTCTTCTATTCTCTCTCTCTCATACTCTTGGACACTTGAGTTTTCTTGGAGCATTGTTGGAAGAGTGTGGCATACTTGGAATTTGGAGCAGGAAGGCAAACGAAGACCAGCTACAGTCTGTTTTGCTTGCAGGTACCGAGTTCCAAGTATGATTTCCTTGTTAGTTTTGGCATGCATGGCATATGCATGTAATTTGTTGGTCATGATCTGTCATTGGCATGGAGGATTGTCTGGATTGACAGTGGATTTACCTAGCCTTACCATTTCCTGGATGGCCATGGTGTTGTGGGTTTTACTTTTGTTTTATGGTTGGTTCTCATATTCCTCTATCTATAGGTTGAGTTATTAGTTCCTGGAGACTTAGGGACAAACGCTCTGGAAGCCCTATAACGGCTTGGGTTGAGTTACTGGTCTTGGAGCCTTGGTTAGACAAATGCTCTGGAAGCCATGTAACGGCTTGGATTTTGTTACTAGTCCTAGAGCCTTCGCTGGACACATACTCTGGAACCCTATAACAATTTGGACTGATTTATTAGTCCTCGAGCCTTGGTTGGACAAACGCTCAGGTGCCCTTGGTGGGTTGAGTTACTAGTCCTGGATCCTTGGTTGGACAAACGCTCTAGAGCCCGACAACAGCTGTGGTTGAGTTACTAATCCTAGAGCCTTGGTTGGACAAATGCTTTGGAGCCCGACAGTAGTCGTGGGTTGAGTTACTAGTCCTGGAGCCTCGTTTCGAACAAACGCTTTGGAGCCCTAGACAGCGTGGGTAAAGACCAATCTGGGGATGGTTAGTGATGTCCAACTGTGAGGTGGAATCACCGGTTGAGGATTGCGGTAAAGCCTGGTTTCTATTGATGAAGGTGAGGTGGTTTAGCCTCGAGACGTCCTGGTTGGTTCTTTTGGTTTGAATCCCACATTCATGCTTGGAATATGGCACGAGGGTGATTGGCTGAAGAGAGATTTGGCTCAGCCAATCTATGGTCGGGTGGAACATGGTAGTCCCATATCGGGTTGGCTTTTGCATTCATTAATAAGAGGTTCTTTCCTTGGTATCTTATGTGTAAATGTATTGGTTTATATGTGGTTTCTATGGATGTGCTATCCTTGATATTTTTGTTGTTATTACGCTAGTTATAAGCATGTATTATGACAGTGATGATGAATGCCTCTTCTCATGTTTTGATTTTTAAATGAATGAACAATGTATCTATGGCCTAATAGATGAAATTGCATCTAATGTGTTGAGGCATCAATGCTTCTTAGCGATTCTCAAATAAGTATGAGACCCCTATGCTCAGTTTTGTTGTTAAGACCTGTAGATTTCATATTTGCAATATGTTTGATGAAATGCCTGTCATGGCTAGTATGGGTCCAGCCTAGTCCTTGTTGATGTTTTTGCAAATATATCTTTGTTCTGCTGTGAAATTTCATTTCTGAAGGTGTCATTGAGTTCTAGGCAGTGACCTGGGCTCTGAGCCTGAAAAAGTGGTACAAAACCTGGAAACGCAAACACGGCAGTGGGGAAAAAGTCCTTGGAAGCACCCTTACCCTTGTTGTGGAATCATCCAGAGCCTCCTAGACCCACCCTTGTCCATATCAAGGGAGCGTCTGAGGTTTGATGCACTAAAACTTCAGTTGGTCTCAGGGGCTGGTTACTTGAGTTGTTGGGATGGCTCCTGGGAGTTCTGTTGCTGATGTGGAAGGTCTTTGTGATGTGTTCTGTCGGTTCCACTTCCTTAACTAAGACATAAGGAGTCAAATCATATCATAGTAATTTCTCGTCACATGTTTACCCCAGTTAGCTGGTTACTTGGGTAGATGTGGGAGGAGGGTGTTACACATTTCTTTGTTTTTCTTCAAATTGGAGACATAAGTGATGAGGTGGTCTCCAAGAGAGTCAAGGATAATATTTTTAGCCTTGAATTCTCCTTTCTTATATCTGGCCTTCATAGCATCATTGGGGTTTTCAGCTGGTTCTGCTACCTCTCCTTCAACATACTCTAGAACATCATGTTCCTCAAGAGTAATATCCAATCTGTCGTTCAAAGAGAAGAAGTTTGAAGCATCAACCAACTTCTCTTCATTCTTAAAGTAGGAGGAAGAAACCTTGATCTGCTCAAAATTTCAGTAGCAAATAGAAAGGGACAACAAGAGATATTTCAGCTGTAAATAAGATATTTCAGCAACAAAAGGGAATGGAAATTTCAATAGAAAATGAGCAGTAAGTAGAAAGAACAAGAAGTTATATTTCAGCAGAAAGAGAGTTGCAAATGGAGCAGACGAACAAGCTATATTTCAGCAAAAAGAGAGTTGCAAATGGGGCGGACAACAAGCTATATTTCAGTAGAAAGAGAGTTGCAAATGGAGCAGACAGCAAGCTATATTTCAGCAAAAAGGGAGTTGCTAATGGAGCGGACAGCAAGCTATATTTCACCAGAAAGAAAGTTGGAAATGGAGTTTGTCTTATTGAACTTGTCTTCACCAAGGCTTTGACACCATGTTGAAATTCTAATGTTCTATGTTGTTACAATCACTTAAATCTAGAACTTATTTATGCTACGAAATATGTTAAGTAATTGTAGATAGTACCAATGTTATCAGAACCGGACCGAAACTGGTGGAACCTGCAGGTCCGGCCGTTTTTGGCCCAAAACCGGTCCGAACTGGGCCCCTGAACCAACCTATTTCAGGACTGAAAACATTTTCTTTTCTTTTTTTTTTATTAAGTTGGTTGGCCCACTTCTAATTCTCCCCTAGGCTAGCCTAATATTCAAGCCTATGGCCCTCAGCTTAATAATGAATCCTATGGCCTAGGTATTGTTATGCAATTCATGGTAATGTTAAATTCTTAAAGTAAAAGTGGCATTCTCTTTTATCTTTCACTTTCATCCTTTTACTTAAATTTTTAACATTACCATGAAATGACTCGAGATGTTTGAAAGTGGATCTAACCTCGTTGGATTCCATATGGAGAAAGTAGAATTTTGGATTTCACTCAAAATCTAGCAGACTTGACAGTTTTTTAGGATTTCGGGATTGGGAGGATTGCAACGTTTCCATTGGATTTTGTCATGTACGAGGCTATGGAACTAGTATTTAATAAAGAGCACCAAGCCCTCTATGTACTTTGATGTTAGTGGCATTGGTTGTCGAACTCCTCTATCATGACTCTACTAAAAATGTACCCATCACTAAAACAAAATCTTGACATTACATGCTACGTTTTTTTCTATCTTATTTTAATGCCAAAATGGTTATATTGATGACGAAGGCCCCAATATAGGCAATGATTTTAATGATATATAGGCATTTGTTGTAGCATGATTTTTTTTTATGCTAGAGGCCATCTAGAGCCAATTTGTTGATGTATTTTCGGTTCAGAGTTGGATTGCACTTGATGTTATTTTGGTTATGTGAACCCTTACATGCTATGTAAATGAGAACTTTTGCATATTTATGTATAAATGGTTTGGATTCATATGGAACGCACATGAATATATATGTTTTTCTTTAAAATATGAATATTTTATGTGTTTTTGGTAAACTGGTTTTTTATCAGTCCTCGGTGTTGAGAAATCTAGGGCATTAGGATTAGGTGATTTCTCTTGAATGATAACTGCTTGTGAATGTGTTTTACTTCGTTAGATTAGGATCTTCTCTTTATTATAGATTATTATAGTGTTCTTCATCAAACAACTACCAAAGCATAAACAATAAAGAGACAAGAGACACAGAATATAGGCGATTAGCCATGGCCAAAACCTCTCCCACTTGAGAGGAAAACCCAAACAAATTCTTTTTTTTATAGAGACTTCAATTGACGAATACCAAGACCAAGACCCTTGACCTATTTACCTCTCCAAGACCAAGACCCTTGACCTACTCACCTCTCCAAGACCAAGTCACAAGGCTTCTTAGCTTAACGTCTTCTTCTTTGGGTCAACGATTGTCAAACTACTAACTTCTCTCTCCTTCTCAGCCACCCTTCAAATTTAGGCTTCTTGCAATTTTTGGCCTATTTCAGAAGCCCTAGTTGCAACGCAAGGGAAGTGTAACCACCTAGATGTGCCCTTGATCTCTTCGCTTTAGATGGATACTTCTTTTAATTCAACTCAGCTTCCTTCTTGACTTGTCCTCTTCCCTACTTCGGTTCCTTGAGATGACAGTGATACTCTCGACTTCTCCTGCAGTAGATGATGCCTTTCCTCTTCATATGTGTGATAGATCATAGACCTAAAACAAATCCAAAAATAACTCGGCTTCTAGTCCCTTCTTCTTTGCTTGAATGGAGGCTTCTCTTGTATGATTCTCACACTTGCTTCTTACTTCAAACCTTGACCAAAATTCTTGTTTTCAAATGGAGTTTGAGCTGCCCTATTTATAGTGTTTCATTCATCAATATAAGCTGACTTGAGCAGGTGCCTAGGCCAACATGCCTTTAATAGAATCCTCCTTAGGCCAACTTGAAGGTGAGCTTGTGACAATGTCTTGGAGGGTAATTGACATAATCAAAATAACATTTTACAATGTGTAACATGTCTTCAATACATGACAATGACTCCCTAGACTCTATGACTTGATGACCAACCCTAAACGCTCAAATGGGAGCCTTAACTAAAATAAAATTTCTTGATCATGAAACCCATGAGTCAAGCATTACAAATAATTTTATTTTCTTCTTTACATCAATTACATAAAATCATAACTACATATGCCATTATGAAGAACGAAACTAGTTACAATTTTCAACACTCCCTGTTAACTAAGGAGGTGTTCACAATCCATACAAGGTACTTGGACATTCTCAATCTGAAGAATTCTCATAAGAAGAGTTGGATTGGTAACAAATCTATATAGCATCATACCATCCAGCATTGTCACATAGCAAGGCCTTGACCAACCACTCTATCTCTCCACAAGGTCAAAGCACAATGCTGGCGAGACCAATGATGTATAGACACCCTCATCATTGTCTCTCTTGGAACATACCCCACTTAGGTTCTCTTAGAGTATGTTCCACCAGGACTATTCTTATCATGGATTCCTAGTCCTCAAAGAATATTACCTCGGATGCCTAACTCATCCTAAAAGAGCATAGGATGCCAAATGTTTACCCAATCCTCCATTTTGTCTTCGCAAGTGAAGACAAGAACGATGTGTCTACCTCTCCCTCTCAACTTAGGGAGGACATACCTATTCCAATGAAGGAATGTACCTAAGCTCCCTCTTCGCTTAGGAAATTGCTTCCAAGTTTCTAGGCTCCTCTTAATTAGGGACCTACAGCAACTCTTTAGGTGGAGATGATGGGACAACCAGTTGCTTGAAGAACTCCTCCTCACAATTTCATGAACTTCTTTTCTCTAATCAGGAGTCTTCATGTTTGGGATTTCTTCGTAGGGCACAAACCATCCATCACTTTCATCCATGAGTTAGTCATGTCATTATTGCTTCCATCGAAAAGTGATCCATCAATTCATATTTGGCCTTCCTTCATGCCATGTTGCCTTCTTCATGCCATTTTTCCTTGAGGATCTTTCATCCTACGACAAGGACATCAATGTTGGAAGATATCCATAGCTCTTCCCTTGGCAACCCTGTTGTTGAAGCGGATGCAACACCCTCGAAAATTTTAGCCTGCATCCAATTTCAGAGACTTCCTTGGGTTTCTCCTTGATGTTTGCAAGAACTCGAGCTCATCCCATGAGCTCGTGTTTAGTCTTTGCACCCTCCTCGCTTGACCGTTCACCAGACATCTTTTAGTATGTTGGTCACAATGTCATGCTTGCAACCATGTTTTGGCTATGTTCATGACCGTCTTCGCATGTACAAGTTGTGTTCGCTATGTAAGCATCTGTCACACTCACACACGAAGTTGTATGCAATGTCGCACAAGTGTCGTCGTGGTCATCCAATGATCTATCACAAGCGTCACGCTTGTCGCCCGCACCTGTTGGCCAGTCACACTAAACATGTTGTCTTGTTGGTTCGAGGTGTCTTGTCGTCAAGTCGTCTTGAGTGTGTGTTCGCAAGGTCATGCATGAAACAAGTTCACTCACTCGCACACTTAGTCATTTTGCTGAAACTCTATCGACCGGACCATGCACAAGTTCACTCACTCGCACACTTAGTCATTTTGCTAAAACTCTATCGACCGGACCACCCTCCAATAGTTGGACCTTCGTTGCATTGCACTATGCAGTCTCAACTCTTAGTGATTGTAGGAATTTACAGGGTATGTTCCTCAGATAGAACACTAGAGGACACCGCTCACAAATAGATCACAGATCAATACACTAGTATTTTTGACATCGTTAAAACCCTCAAAGAGGGAAACGGTCCACGGCCTAAGCCAACGCAGCCACTTCAGGCAATTTATTAATAAAAGAATGAAAATTTACATAAGCTTCTCTCATGAACGGTCACCCTACAAATGACCCTCCATGCTCTTTAAATAGAGATCATGGACCAATGGGGTGCTAAGCCACGGATCAAGTGTCGGTAATACCGAGAAGAGAATGAACCGTCGGATCACTTCACGTCTAGAACATATCGTGACCATTGGATTGTAAGTTACAAACGTACATAGTAAAGAAACACACTTTACCTAACTCTACACTAGACCAAGTTATACTTAACTATTTCCT
>APFE030429084.1:78189-94220 GCA_000404065.3 Pinus taeda
GTCACTGATCTGTAGGATCTCCGGCAAGATCACCTGCTGCATCCCGAGTAGCACGGACCCATCTTGGAAGTTGAGGATCCTGAGAAGGTGGGGGAGGATTGTCATCCTCACTTTCATCATCTGAAGAAGAAATGTTTCAAAAGTAGAAGAGATAGGAAGAGGTGGCACATCCGCCGGACTAGGCTCGTAGGCCGATTTATTTTCATCAAATTTTACATCTCTTCTAATGATAACATTTTTGGACTTAAATGGAATAAGTCTATAACCTTTTACATCTTCAGAATATCCAACAAAAGTACATTTCTCACTCTTAGGTTCTAAAGCTTTATGCTTTTCATCTGGAATATGGGCCCATGCTTCACTTCCAAAAATACGAAAGTGACTTACATCTGGTTTAATGGAACTCCAAGCTTCTTCTGGAGTGATATTCTTTAGAACCTTAGTAGGAGTGCGATTTATTATATAATTTGCACAATTAATTGCTTCGGCCCAAAAACTAAGACTGAGTCCTTTAGATTGCAGCATACAATTAGCCATTTCCTTTAAGGTGCGATTTTTCCTTTCAGCTACACCATTTTGTTGTGGAGTGTATGGAACAGTATGTTGCATTTGAATTCCATTTTCGGTGCAAAAGTTGATGAATGTGTTTTTAACATATTCTCCACCATTATCAGTTCTTAGCTTAAGAATTTGATGTCCAGATTGTTTTTCAACAAAGGCTTTGAAGGCCAAAAATGTGTTAAATACTTCGCTCTTGAGTTTTAAGAAGTATACCCAAGTGCGTCTGGAGAAATCATCAATGAAAGTTAAGAAATACTTGCAGCCAGAGAATGAAGCAACAGGAAGTGGACCACATAAATCACTGTGCACAAGCTGTAAAGGGGCTGAGGCGTGCCAAGAGGCACGTTTTTCAAAACTGTCCCGATGATGTTTTCCGAGTACACATCCGGAACAAACACCATCTCTGCAAGATACCATAGGAAGACCTGTCACCATATTTTCTTTACATAGATGCTGAAGGGAGCGATAGTTTAAGTGACCAAATCGCTCATGCCAAAGTTTGCTCACTTCATCATTATGAGCAACAAATACCGAGGGAAGATTTGATGACCCGAAGTTGTGAAACTTATACAACCTTGTAGAATCATCAGCAATGCCAGTAGCTAAAATCTGTCTAGGATCTTTTAGGTCCTTAATTACAACATCAGGAGGTGAAAATTCAACGGTTTTACCTTCACTTGAATGAGTTATGTGATATACAGATAGAAGGTTGCAGGATAAGGTTGGAACACATAATACATAATTAAATTGACCATTGTCTATATGAACAGTTCCAGTCCCTACAACACTAAGAGATCTATCATCACCAACATATATATTTTTGGTGTTACAACTATTTAAAGAAGAAAACATGGCTTTGTTTTTGCCCATGTGATAAGAAGCTCCAAAATCAATGAGCCACTCATGAGAATAAGAAGAAGAATATACATTCAGTGCATAACTAGACCGAGATGCTTGAAAACCACATGGAAAAAGTGTTATTCTTGAAGATGAAGTTGAAGTTTAAGAGTGCTCCAAATGGATGTTATGCTTCTTCATTGTTGCTTCCAAGGCTTCCATCTTCTTAAAGCATTTGGATTCTAAGTGGCCATCTCGATTACAAAAGTGGCAATGTTTATCAGTCTTCTTCCCTTTGTTTTTATTTGCCTTGTCATTTTGTCGAAATGATTTTTCATTTTGAGACTGAAATTGCTCAAGACTCTTGTTTGATTTAGGACCATTCTTTTTAGGATACTGCTTCTTAGGATTCTTTGAATTTGGTTGTTGTTGGGCAGCTAAGGCTTTCTTAGAAGAGTTTCCAAGATTAAAAAGACCAAGACGTAAGAGTTTTTCCTGTTCTCTTATTAAAGAATCACAAAAGGCATCAAAAGAGGGGGACTTGTAGTCTTGTCCTTGAGAAATAAATGCTTTTCTAGTAGAATGGAAGTGGAAACAAACACAGAGTAGGCTAGTCCCAACTTAGTAAGAATGGAATAGATAAGGCTACCATCTTCTTTCTTAACCTTAACACCTTCCAAGAGAAGTCTAAGGTTCTTGAACCTTGGACAAAAAATATTCAATGGAAGAAAAATTATTCAGGTCCAACAAAGCAAGTCATTTTTGAGTTGATGGGCCCTAATGTCATTTTTAATTCCAAAAACTTTAGTGAGTTGTTTCATTGCTTCATTAGGGGTATCAAATTCTGCGATATGGAATCTAAGGTCTGGAGAAATAGACACCCCTATCAACCCACGTGCTTGATCTTGCCTATTTTCCCATTTAATTGCCTTATCTTCATCTTTAGGTTTAGTTTCTTGGCCTGAGGCTATTCTGTAAAGACCTTTACTTCTAAGTAAATCCACAATGTAGGACCACCATTGAAAGTAGTTGGTGCTGTCAAGAATAACTTGGCATGGACTTTCCATTTTAACAGAAACTGAAGCTGTAGATGTTGAAACTAAGTGTTCCAATGGAAAGATCTCAAAAATTAGGCTGATTCAAAAAAAACGGCTCTGAAAACGGCTTATGGATGAAGAAGTTATGGATTTTTTAAGAAGAGTTGTTGAAGATGCCGACGAAGTGCGTGAATGTGCGGAAATGAATGATAATGATATATTAAAAAACAAAACAAAAAAAACCTTTGCAAACTTAATCTAATTAGCTCACTTCAAAAAAAGATTTTATGTAACCCACTTTTATAAATAAGTGAAAGTCACTTTTACAATGGTACTTTATGAGCTACCCACTAAATTGCAACTTAAATAAAAGATAAAGAGACTTTAGAATTATAAGTGACTCACTTTTTATAATGGGTGAGAACACTTTTACATAAAGTAACTTTAAAACACAAGATACATGTGCTTTTTGAAAAAGTAACTCAACAAAAAGAAAGACTTGAACCCAAGACCTCTATTCTCATAACGCAACTTTGGGCCAAGTGAGCTAGTTTAAAAGGTTAGTAATTTTTGGAAAAAAATGAAAGGGGGGTTTTTAAGTCACTGGAGCTTTGGGGTGCATGCTTACTTGAAAAAACTCATTTTGCCTACAAAACAAAAAACCACACAACCCAACACGGACATGCAAAAAAACAAACCTTATGGCTTGAAGTTAGCTTTCACCGGAAACTAAATATTTTCCTCAATGTTTCTGATTTTCCGAGATCACACTAAGGCATGGCAGAAAAGAGCATAAGCATGAGAAAAATCCTTTCTTTTTCTTTCTAATTTGCCCAGATCGCACAGAGTCGCAAGGCAAAGAGCATATGCAGAAATGAAAGGTATAGATCAGGTAATAAAAAACAGAGAGCTAAATAAACCCAAATACACAGAGAGGTGAATAACTAGAACTGCAAAAAAAATTGTATACCTCCAGATCTTAAAAATGACGTAGCTAGGGCTATCGGAAACCTTTTTGCGTGAAACGAAAGGGGTTCCTCACTGGAACAGATGCTCCTAACACAATAGAGCAGTCCTCTTGGCCCGAAACCAATCAGAAACAGTAGATCTAGGAAACGATAATCGGATGCAGTTGTGCCGGCTTCAGATTTGGATCACCAACGGATACGGCCCTCAAATAACTCTGATACCATGTAGGAATTTATAGGGTAAGTTCCTCAAATAGAACACTAGAGGACACCGCTCACAAATAGATCACAAATCAATACATCAGTATTCTTGACGTAGTTAAAACCCTCAAAAAGAAAAACAGTTCACGGCCTGAGCCAACGCGGCCACTTCAAGCAATTTATTAATAAAAGAATGAAAATTTACATAAGCTTCTCTCATGAACAGTCACCCTACAAATGACCCTCCATACTCTTTAAATAGAGATCATGTACCAATCGAGTGTTAAGCTACGGATCAAGTGTCAGTAATACCGAGGAGAGAATGAATCGTCGAATCACGTCATGTCTAGAACATATCGTGACCGTTGGATTGTAAGTTACAAATGTACATAGTAAAAAAACAGACTTTACCTAACTCTACACTAGAGTAAGTTATACTTAACTATTTCCTATGTGTCGGAATATCCTAACAGTGATCATGTACTGCTGCCCAGAATTGCGCAGAGCTTGAGGCTGCCTGTCAGGCAGTCTGCACTGCTCAATCTTGGAATCGACCCAACTAACTGTCACCCAGAACAGCGCAGAAGTTTCTTAGCAAGCCATCTCAGTCTGCATTGCCTGCCAGCAAATCTATGAAGCTTCTCGCTGGTCAACCGGAGAGTTTGATGGGCAGTGACCACGGGTTCACTCCAAAAAATTGCGCAGAAGTTGCCAACATGCCCGCCTCCGCTGATTGAAGAAATTACGCAGACATGAAGGACAGGCATCCACTACCTGTTACTGCACTGTCCTCGAAATTTGTGCAGTTCTGTCAGCCAGTCACCCTGTCAGTTGGCTTGCTGCTCCTGAAAATTGCGCAGTCCTCCAACTGACCGACACCCTGCTCAACGCAGAAACTGCGCAGAGATATCCAGCAGGCCAGCCTCCCAGTTTTGCGTTGTTTTGGCCAGCAAGCTCCCGCAGCCTGCTGCCAGCCTCCCCGGAGAATCTGCGTAGTTTTCACTACTAGTGTCCCCCCTGCTGCTTGCACTGACTCCCTAGAAAACTTGCACAGATCTGCCCTTCAACCAAGCCAGATCCTGCAGATAGTCACTGTTGATCCGAACTGCCCATCTCAGCCTCCCAGTGACCTCTACGCAATTTTCCTTGACAATGCCCCAGACCCTACACCCCAGCCTAAAATGTGCTCTGCGCATTTTCAGAGCCTTGTCCTCTCTCCCAGTCACCTACACCGGAAAACGAAAGATGATGCATCATGGTAGACTAGGTGATTTATGGATTTGATGTCATCTCGTCATGAGTGATTGCAGATACAGATACATGAATGAGGCATGGCGTGACAACGAACGGGATGAACAAGAAGCGCATGCTAAGAGACTTGTTCTTGAACAAATGAACACATGAAGCATGCCAAGTACGAGAGACATGTATGTGCAACATCAAGTGACCACCAAGATCAATGAAGACTCCGCACACCTTAACATGTGGAGGTGAAGCTATGATACACCTAGAGCACATTCATTGCTCAGCAGCACTGCAGCTGGAGATGGACACCACCACCAGCATGAACATACCAACTCTGTCGTGTCGTGTCACGTCATGAGTCATCTCAACCACATCACTATTGTGGGCCATACTATTGTAATCAATGTAATGTAACGTGGAAGTCCAAGAGACCCACATGCAAAGTTGAAGAGTCATGTAAGTCAAACAATCATGAGGGAAATCAAACAATCAGAAGGGTCAGTCTCACCCTTGCCTATATATACCCCTTAATTGTACATGCAAAAGATTTTTCACCTTGGCTCCTCCCACATAGCCTTGAGAGTCTGTAGTATTTTCTTTGAGGAGCGAGAAGTGGCTCAAACGCCCTGCTATCGAGGTTAGTGATGTATGGTGTACTGATGTGTCTTGGAACTTTCGCTTAATTCAAAAGCCTGATAACAAGCGAACACGTTTTCACACATGTATTGTATTTGTTTGTAAGACTATTCTTTGAACGCTTGTAATGCATGTTGCTTTAACCTGTATTAAGACAGTTGAGCTATTTTGGTTGTTCTAGTACATATGCTTTCGAAAATGTGTTGTATAAGTTGTTAACGTTGTCTCACCCGTGTGGACTATTCTGTCGGACACTCGACAGAGCCATTCCCATAAACTTATTATAACAATCGCCGCACTCGTGTGGACTATTCCATTGGGTGTTGTACGTGCTATCCCTTCACTATGTTTGTGACTGTCGCATCCGAGTGGACTACTTCGTCAGAAGTTGCACATGTCCTGTTGTGTTGTGTGTCTCTAACAGAGTTGGGGCTATTCCCTTTCGACTTAAGACTCACTCTCACTCTCTCCCTCTCCAGTGAAAGAACCTTGACACAAGTAACACTAAGCACTCACCACGCACGCGAACCTCGTTGTTCAAAAACAAAGCAAACCACTCTCATGTGCTGACAAGCAAGAGCTAAGGCAAATCTTTAAGATAATGGTAACCGGGCCATCATACCGGATGGGACTCCTACACCAAACGTTGTGAGGTCTAGTTGGGACTTCATACCGGGGAGATCCCCTGAATGTTGGCGGGTCCAGCACTGTCAACGTTTCTGGCGCTAGGAGGACCACCA
Organism: Pinus taeda; assembly: GCA_000404065.3. Taxonomy (NCBI): domain Eukaryota; kingdom Viridiplantae; phylum Streptophyta; class Pinopsida; order Pinales; family Pinaceae; genus Pinus; species Pinus taeda. The sequence continues at coordinate 84,415 of APFE030429084.1, forward strand.
GATATTTATGGCTAAATGTCCTCTCACCCCCACTCATCAATCATCTGGTCAAGGCACTAACTCGCACTCACTCTCACCTACACGCAACTCTGAAATTGGTTACTCCTCACCTCCCAGACGTGAAAATGAAATTTCGTATCAACACCTTCACTCTATTTGTCCCATCACTCGTCAGTTTGCCAAAGCAATTGGACTGATCCCAAGAACACAAGATCTCCCATATGCATCAAGGAAGCCAAAGACCACTCCCACAAGAGTTGTTATATCATTGGTGGAAGAAGCAATTCTTGCCACGCTCGAAGGTCTGGCAGAAGTTGTTGAGAACAGAGAGGATCCTCCAGTCTTCCGACAGGGAGAACAAGACACCCTCGTGATCTTGGGCTCAGACTCCAGTACAGGAGGCAGAGGGGAAGGCAGCGGAGGAGGCAGAGGAGGAGACAAACCAACAGACGAGAAGGCAGAATCGTCAGATTCTGAAGAAGAGGAGGAGGACGACGATGAAGAAGACATGGCTGACCAAAACTTGGAATGGATGACTCAGGGACCATTGGCTCTCCCGTGTGCTTTGCACAGGATGCCAAAGTGTTCGGAGAGAATGCTCACAGAATGACCCTGACAGAACAGTGAAGGCAAAAGATCACTTGGACAACTTCTACCTACAGCTGTAAACACTTGAGGTACAGTACGACGACGTTGCATGCAAATTGTTTGTGTACCTTGGATGGCCGCGCAGCGATATGGTATCACATCCTTCGTATCAATTCCATCCATAACTGGGGTATGTTCAAATGGATGTTTTTATGAAAATTTGTTGATGAAAAGACCCCGACCATGTTGCTCAGAGTTGGGTAGTCTAAAGATGGAATCAAAAGAAAAGGTAAAAGATTTCAATTAGAGGTTTTTGTGCATATAGAGCAATTTTGCAGCAAACACGAAACCTCATGACTCCATCACTGTCGACTATTATATGTCTGCACTGCCAATCAATATTGCGCAGTTCGTCAAAAGAGCTGCGAAACAAACGTCACTAGAGAATTGTGAAGAGGCGATCGTTGTGGAGAAGACCTACGCGCAAGTAGAGTTATCAAGGATGATGAACCAGCAAAGGACTCCAGAGATGCGAGCAGGAAGCCCCAGGCTACAGCGAGCAAGGGTAAAGACAAGGAAGCAAGTGACATTGAAACCCTTATTCGTCTTGTCAAGAACATAACAACAGAGGTGTCTGAGATGAAACAACGAGCGATCAACACATCTGCGAGCAGTTGACCTCCCAGACAATAGAAAGGAAGCATGTCATCAAGGAACAACTGCTTTCCGGCTAAAACTGCGCAGAGCTCCAACTCAATGTTCCAGATGGAACTGTGTGCGAACAGTGATTTTTTCTCATTCCATGAAGACGATCACCTGAAAGGGACTTGTTTGGAATGGAAACGAGTTGTGGACTCAATATGTAACCGTGCACTAAACGTAGTAAACAATGCGCAGTGCCAGCCGAGAGACGTAGACAATGATGAAGATGCTGCATCTGATGAGGCACCCAGCATTAGGCAGGTGATCAACATGTATCAATGCTCGCTAGCAACGCAAGAAACGAACACCGAGTAGCAGCCCCAAAAGCAAAATGGTCAATACAATCTCAGAAGTCAAGGGGCTCCCCCTACGATTGGGGAAATGCGAGAAAAGCTTGAACTATTGAGGAAGGTTGATCCACCGACTGTCCAAAAGCAGAAAGCACAAAGCAAGCTCGGGAAGACAGCAACGAACAAGAGTATGTCCATGAGCAGTAAACTGTAGAACACTCTGTCAGACAGTACAAACACAAGTCCAACCTCGGACATCTCAGTGAGTCTACCCGCCCTTGATTACAATATTGTAGAAGATATGAAGAAAACTCGTGCAAGCATCTCTTTGTTCAAGTTAGTTGAGATTCAGGGTCAGCAAGATATTCTGTTGCACGCACTTGGGCAAACACCTGCAGACAGCGCAGCTTCTACTAGCAAAGGAAACAAGCACATCTCCCGGTTCACTCACAACTGTGCTCAACACACTCCGAATGGAAGAAGCAAATTCAATTTACCCTCCATTCTTGCTTTCATTTGAAATCTTTAATTGCAATGTTCACAACTGTTTGGTTGATTCTAGTGCATCAACCAACGTCATGCCACCCTCTTTCGCCAAGAAGATCAATGCGCAATGGAGCAAGACATTTGCGCAGATCATCCAACTCAATCGGACATGCGTACTAGCCACTAGTGAGCTTCAGGATGTGATCATTTGATTATCTCATGACGACCAAGTTCACCAGTGCATCAACATTGTCGTTGTGGACATACTGGAAGCATATGGCCTATTACTTAGCAGGGACTAGTCCAGCAAGTTGAATGGGTACTTTGCCATAGACTGGTCACACTTGTGGCTTCCATACCAAGGCAAAAGCAATTAGATCCGGGTGTTATCCGAGAGATACATGAGACACAATATCACTCCAATCAATGGTGAGAACGAACCATTGGCTTTCGCAAAGCTCATGTTCGACAACTGCTTGTTGGAAACAATGATGGGGTGTTATCTCACACAGCCAGCTCCAACCCCACCAGACACGTAGTTGGTTCTCCTTCCTTGCCCAACTGATGGAAATGAAACTTGTACAATACATTGTAACACTAGTAGCAGTAGCAGTAGTACAAGCACGTCAAACGGTCCGTGTACAAATGAGTTGTGGACCATGTATTTTGACGGATCAAAGACACAGGATGGCTCTGGAGCTAGGTGTGTCTTGATTGACCCAAAGCACAGGAAGCATTTGATCTCAAGGCCATTAGCCTCAATGTTGCTACGCTCAAAGCGGTAGGTGATTCAGAAATTGTCGTACAGCAGGTACGTAACATCATACATTGTTTATCACCTCATCTCAAAAGTTACCAGCAAGAGGTATGGCGACTAATCTCTAACTTCCAAGCATTTAATATCATTGTTGTGCCAAGAACGCATAATGCAGTTGTCAATGCTTTAGCAAACGTATCTTCTAGGATGTCAACACTTAGGGATAGATTTACTGTTGAAATTTTGTACAAGACTTCTATCCCTAATAACATAACTAATCTACGTGTTTTTGACGATGACCAACAAATACTGCCCTTCACGGCCAACATTGATCTCTTCAAAGACGCAGCGATTGACGAAGACAAGCACGAGTAGTCCCTGCAAGCCACAATTGATGACAAGAAAGGCAACCTCATCCCCAAGGGTGTGGTATCTCTAGAAAAACTATATGACTTGCATAACCGCTTTCAGGGGCCAAGGAACAACAAAACCCACAGCTCCAACATGATGCACGAACAGATAAACTTGGGAACATAACAAGATCCAAAGTTCGTCAATCTCGGTACGTGTTGCACACAGCAGTAGCGGCAAGCCTTTGTCCGCTTATTCAAACAATACCGATATGTGTTCGCATGGACATATGATGATCTGAAAACATACGACACGCGAATAATCCAACACGTGATTCCAATCAAATAAGGGGTCAAGCCATTTCAGTAAAAGCTGAGAAAAGTACATCCATCACTTGAATCCCTCATACAAAAAGAGTTGACCAAGTTGTTGGATGCACGGATCATTTACAGAGTTTGTCATTCCACGTGGGTTTCCAACCTTGTTCCTGTACGTAAGAAGTCCGGGGAGATCAGCTTGTGCATTAATTTCTGAAACTTGAACCGCGCCTCAGACGAAGACAACTACCCCGTGCCACCTATGGAGCATATTTTACAGAGAGTATCTGGGGCAAAGATGTTTTCCTTACTTGACGGGTTTTCAGGATATAACCAGGTTCTGGTAGCAGAAACTGATAGACTAAAGACTACCTTCCGTACCAAGTGGGGTACGTTCGCATACAGAAGAATGCCATTTGGGCTCGTGAATGAAGGCGCAACCCTTCAGCGCGCAATGGACATCGCCTTCGATGGACTCATTGGACAGAGCGTAGTGGTGTACCTTGATGACGTGACTGTCTTTTCCAGAAAACGGTCAAACCACCTATGCCACCTAAAGAAGATATTCGAGCGATGCCGGAAATACGAGATTTCCTTGAATCCCAAAAAGAGCATATTTACAGTGTCTGAGGGGAACCTCCTTGGGCAAATCATTGCCAGAATTGGGATCAAGGTTGATCTAGACTAAATCCAAACCATTACACAGATCCCTCACCCAACCAACAAGAAAGCAATGCAGTCCATCTTGGGAAAGATAAACTTCCTCCGGAAGTTCATCTCGGATTATGCACGGATAATGAAACCAATGCAAGACATGATCAAGAAGGATGCAGTCTTCAAGTGGGGCAAAAGGGAAAAGAATGCATTCACCCGTATCAAGCAAGCTATAGCAGAGATGTGCCTGCACTTTACAGCTCAAACTTTAACAAAGATTTCTTGCTATACACCTTCACCTCCGACAACTCGCTTGATGCAGTACTCACTCAGAAGGATGAGTTGAACGACGAACGTCCCATCTCCTTCATGAGTGCAAGCATGCAAGGACCTGAACTCAACTACCCCTTCGTTGACAAACAAGCATACACAGTATAAAAGACGATTAAACACTTTAGACCCTACTTGCTGAAGAACCATTACATAGTCGATGTGCATCACCCAGCAGTCCGCTCACTGCTTGTACAGCAAGAGTTGGGTGAACGACGTGCGAACTGGATGACAGGCTTGCAAGAGTATGATCTTGACATCAAGCCAGTTCACACTGTCAAGGGTCATGGTCTCAGTAGACTCGTAGCTGAAGTAGTCCACGCACATGAGGAAGAAGAAGATCTCGCTGGTTGGGAGCAAGAAATCGAGATGTATGATGTAGAGCGAGCACGACCCACTACATGCGGAAACTCTTGGTATGAAGATGTGCGCCAATACCTTGAGCATGGCACCATACCCTCCCACTTCTCCATGAGACAGAAGAGGGCACTTCGCCTCAAAGCTTTATCCTATCAGTTGGTGCACAGAGTGCTTTACAGAAAGCACAGTAACGGAATCTTGCTCAGGTGTCTGGAGGCACATGATTCAGAGAAGGTCTTGCACATTGATTCAAAATAAATTCATATCTCCATAAATACTTATCGGAGTCGGCTGATCTTTAGATCAATCCTACACCTCTCGATGAGAGGAATCTAGGAAAAATATCAAAAGCCACAAATAAGGTGATCCACATGGAGTTTGACCCTAGTTGCCAATTTTAACACTCCCTCTCACCTAGGGAGAATTTCATCTGTAATCCGTCAAACCGTCGCTGCTATCCATCCATCAAATGCACTGTCTTGTACAGCTTGACCCCACTCTGCTCTGCTCTGCTTTGCTCTGCTCTGCTCAAACTATGAAGAAGAAGAAATGATCGAGGATGTATCATACCATCCTCCACTGACCCAAAGTCAATCTCAGAGTGTGAACCACTCTCACTGATCCCAGATCAGTATCATTGATCCCAGATCAATGGAGGTCATCCTAGCATAGGGAGTACGGTAGATACAGCTATGCGTCCATCAATAGTATTACTATGGTCCCTATCCTCATTTCCCTGCTCATTGATCAGATGAGAGGTACTTCCCATGAGTCCCAGACTGCATGGGTAGGATGCCTCGATAGGAGAACTAATCATCCTGTCCATAGGAGAACAAATCATCTTGTCCAGTGGATGCCACAGAGAACTAATCATCCTGCGAGCCGACTTTTACTGGCCCACATTGTTCAAGGATGCACACGCTTATGCCCACAAGGGTCGGGTCTATCAACGATGCGCGCGGCAGAACATGAAGATCAGCAACCCTGCTGCACCCTGTTGCAGCCACTGAACCATTCCAACAATGGGGCTTGGACATCATTGGCGAAATTTTCCCACATTCGTCAAAACAACACCGCTACATCTTGACAGCTATTGATTACTTCACGCGATGGACAGAAGTAGTTTTCGCTTAAGCAAGTGAATGACCAGGGAGTCATCAATTTTCTCCAACAGAACATCATCTCACGCTTTGGCGCTCCAGTATCACTTGTGTTTGACAATGCAACTTACTTTTCATCTTTGAAGCTTTATGACTTTACACTGCAGTATGGTATTGTGCTTAAACACTCATCTAACTACTACCCGCAGGAAAATGGTCTCGCAGAATCCACAAATAAAAACCTTATCTGCATTATCAAGAAGACCATTTATTCTAAACAGTGTAACTGGCACTCTGCTTTGACGAATGGCTTATGGGTTGACCGTGTAACACCCAAACCCTCTTTGAACACTTCGCCATACTTCCTGGCATATGGGAAAGAAGCCATCCATCCACCGAACATTTACTTGCCTGCACTCCAATTGTCCCAAGAATCCCAAGGCAAGCCTTGTCTGCTAGTTCAACGTAGGATGGATACACTTCACAAGTTGCAGGAAGAAAGGATGAAAGCAAAAGAAAATTTCACACTCCACCATAACCGTATCAAAAGATGGTTCGACAAGAAGTCTGCAAGGAACGACAACTTTGATGTGGGTGACTTAGTCTTGAAATGGGACAAACCCCATGAAGACAAAGGCAAACATACGAAGTTCCAGTCCCTGTGGATTGGTCTGTATACTGTCCATGAGAAGCTTGGCCCACACACATATTGTCTGTAATCACTTGACGGACGGATTGACAACCTTCCTGTCAATGGCCAAGATCTCAAACACCATTTTCAGTAAGAAGGGGTCGCGCCCCGCACCATGTACATAGTCTGTTTACTGCTTGTTGTTTTTTTGCTTTGCTGACTCTTTTTGTTTCGTTTTGTTTTGTCTGCTTAGTATCATGCTATTTTTGTTTTGTAAATAAGTTATGCCCTCTACTGAGTTATGGCTTTTGAATAAGTATGTGGCTGAGATCTAAAGAGTCTTGTGACACTGCAACACTTGGCCAGTTTTGCGTCTGTCTTCTCTGTGCTTGGTTATAACCTTTGGCCGATGAAGTCTTGATGGAAAATACAAGCCGTTTGCAAGGGAAGCTTGGGTCCAACCATGAACCTTTGTCCACACTGGGAAACCCCATGCCTGTACTCAGCCTTCTACTTTGTGTTCAAGCTCATCCAACTAGTAGAAACGGAGAAGGGGAAAATCTAAATGAGCAAACCTATGTCAGAGGTCTTACATGCTTCTTTGAAGAAACAACCTCTTCTGCTCTCAATAAGTCGAGATCCCTCTTCCACCCCAAAAAAGTGCCTATGTACAGTCCTTTTTTAAAAATACAAAGGCGAAAGAAGAGAAAGGCTTCCTGTGCAGAGAGGTGAAGCATGCAACTCCACCAGGGTACTAACCAAGCTTGCTGGTAGTGGAGCAATGCGTGTGTTCCTGCGTGACTCTGTCGGGGTACTGTCCAGGCATCCTAGCAGCGGACCAACACCAGAGATGAAACTTATACTCTGAAAATTGTAACTCGCGAGCCAAACTACCCTTCTCGATTTTGAAACACTATGATCAAGTTGAAACTTGTTTGTGTTTGACTAAGATGGCGAAAGGTGAACCATGTCTGTCCATGGGGTAAGTGGGGAAGCCGAAGCAACCCGCACAGCAATTCAATACTCCCTGAAAGACCAAGGCCCTATACTGTCAATGGACCAAAACAGAGAAGCTGGTATTCAACTAGTGTGTCGCCAAGTGTTGTAGCGGCTGCAACACCCTCCAAAATTTTGGGTTGCATCCAACTTTGGAGCCATCCTTCGGTTTTTCCTTGATGTTTGCAAGTACTCGGGCTCATCCCATGAGCTCGTGTTGAGTCTTTGCACCCTCCAAGCTTGACCGTTCACCGGACATCTTTTAGTATGTTGCTCATAATGTCATGCTTGCAACCATGTTCTAGCTACGTTCACGATTGTCTTCGTGTGTACAAGTTGTGTTTGCTATGTAAGCATCTGCCGTACTCACACGCAAAGTTCTATGCAATGGCCAGCAAGCGTCATCACGGTTGTCCAACGATCTATCACAAGTGTCGCGCGTGTCGCCCACACCCGTTGGTCAGTGACACTGAGCATGTTGTCTTGTTGGTTCGAGGTGTCTTGTTGTCGAGTCGTGTTGAGTGTGCGTTCACAGGGTCATGCATGCACAAGTTCTCTCACTCACACACTTCGTCATTTTGCTGAAACTTTGTCGACAGAACCACTGTCCAATAGTCGGACCTCCGCTCAGCTGCACTGCACAATCTCAGCGCTCAGTGATCATGTACTGCTGCCCAGAATTGCGAAGAGCTTGAGGCTGCCTCCCAGGCAGTCTGCACTACGCAATCCTGGAATCAACCCAACTAACTGTCACCCAAAACAGTGCAAATGTTTCTCAACAAGCCATCTCAATCTGCGATGCCCGCAAGCAAACCTATCAAGCTTCCCGCTGGTCAACTGAAGAGTTTGACCGGCAATGACCCCGGGCTTCAGAACAAAAAATTGCGCAGAAGTTGCCAGCTTGCCTGCCTCCGCTAACTAAAGAAGTTGCGCAGACATGAAGGAAAAGCACCCACTGCCTGTTACTTCACTGTCCTCGAAATTTGCGCAGTTCTGTCAACCAATCACCCTGTCAACCAACCTGCTGCTCCTGAAAACTGCGCAGAGATGTCCAGCAGGCCAGCCTCCCAGTTCTGCATAGTTTTGGCCAGCAAGCTCCCGCTACCAACCTCCCCAGAGAATCTGCGCATTTTTCACTGCTAGTGTCCTCCCCTATGTTGCAGGAAACGTTTGGGGGGGGGACCCATTTCCAGACAGAAACGGAAACGAAACGCGTTTCCGCGTTTGGTACGGCCGGAAGCGCGTTTCACGGCCATACAGCCCCACGTTTCCAAAAAGTAAAGTGTTTCTTTTTTATTTTTTTTAATTGTTTTTAATTGTTTCTAGTGGGTTCTAGAAGCTTGTCTAAACTTATAAAAGAGAAGTTTGTCTCATTCTCTCATCACACTATTCAGCAAGTCGTTTCTCTTGGAGACTGGCAGTTGTTTCAGCTAGGGTGTTTTGAGTAGTGAGCAAAGTGGATTTTAGCAGCAGGAGAAAGAGATTTCAGCAGCAAGAGAAAAAGATTTGCCAGTTTCGCTGCAGGAATAGATGATTATGCAGATATATCAGCTTTGGAGGAGAGAAGCACCATGAATCCAGTTAGGTGGTGGATTTGTCATGGAGCAAATGGTGTACATTTGAAAAGCCTTGCCATTCGTATTCTTTCACAAGTGGCAAGCTCTTCATCAGCAGAAAGGAATTGGAGCACTTATGGTTTTATTCATTTTGTGAAGCGCAATAGGTTGGGCTCACAGAAAGCAGAGGATCTTGTTTATGTGTACTCCAACCTTCGCCTTGCATCTTGTAGGGGTCCAGAATACAACAGTGGTCCTTCTAAAGAATGGGATGTGGAGGCAGAAAATCCTGATTTGGAGCTCTCTCTTGCTGCCTTGAATATTGAGGACGAGTCTGGAAGTGGAATTGGTGCATCATCTTCTTCAGCACCACCTTCCACTGTTGAGCATTGTGCTGCTTCTATTTTTGATGAGGATTGTTATGATGAGGATTAGTCTTTTGTCTCTACAGTTCTTGCAACCTTATAGTCTTTATTGTACTTGCAGCCTCATATACTAATATAAATAAAAGATGATTTTGAGATTTTTCCCTTGGATATATAATAAACTTTAATGGTTGCTTTTGGATTTTCCTATATTTTTATTTTCATTATGTGATCATTCATGACTTATGAGTAAATGTGATATAAATTTAATCTTAATGTTTAAATGTAATAAATTATAATGTATCATTAATGCTTTATGATTG
>APFE030429084.1:94498-132771 GCA_000404065.3 Pinus taeda
CCCGTTTCCTCAACTTTGGGGAGGTCGCGTTTCGTATCGCTTCCCGTTTTGGAAACTCGTTTCCGTTTCCCCGTTAGCTCCTCCCTACTGCCTCCCTTGAAAATTTGCACAGATCTGCCCTTCAACCAAGCGAGATCCTGCAGATAGTCACCATTGATCTGGACTGCCCATCTCAGCCTCCCAGTGACCTCTGCGCAATTTTCCCTGATAGTGCCCCAAAGCCCGCATCCCGACCTGAAATGTGCTCTCCGCATTTTCAGAGCCTTCTCCTCTCCCCGGTCAACTGCACCCAAAAAAGAAAGATGATGCATCAGGGTAAACTAGGAGATTTATGGATTTGATGTCGTCTCGTCACGAGTGATTGCAGATACAGGTACATGGATGAGACATGGTGCGACGACGAACGGGATGAACAAGGAGCACATGCTAGGAGACTTGTTCGCGAGTAGATGAACACATGAAACATGCCCATTGCCAAGTACAAGCAAAGGAGAGACATGTACGTGCAACATCAAGCAAACAGCAAGACCAACGAAGACTCCGCACACCTTGCCATGCGAAGGTGAAGCCATGATACACCAAGAGCACATTCATCGCTCAACATCACTGCAACTCGACATGGACACAACCAGTAGCATGAACATACCAGCTTTGTCGTGTTGAGTCATGTCATGAGTCATCTCAACCATATCACCACTATGGGCCATATTGTTGTAATCAATGTAATGTAACGTGGAAGTCGAAGACACCCACATGAAAAGTTGAAGAGTCATGTAAGTCAAACAGTCATGAGGGAAGTCAAACAGTCACAAGGGTCAGTGTCACCCTTAGCTATATATACCCCTCATTTGTACATGCAAAAGACTTTTCATCTTGGTTCCTCCCACATAGCCTTGAGAGTCTGTAGCGTTTTCTGAGGAGCGAGCAGTGGCTCCAGCGCCCCGCTATCGAGGTTAGTGATGTATGGTGTACCGATGTGTCCTGGAACTTTCGTTTGATTCAAAACCCTGATAACAAGCCAGCACGTTTTCACACATATTGTATTCATTTGTAAGACTTCTTTGAACGCTTGTAATGCATGTTGTTTTAACCTGTATTAAGACAATTGAACTATTTCGGTTGTTCTATTACATACGCTTTCGAAAATGTGTTGTATAAGTTGTTAACATTGTCTCGCCCATGTGGATTATTCCGTCGTACACTTGACAGAACCATTCTCATAAACTTGTTATAACGACTGTCGCACTCATGTGGACTATTCCGCTGGGTGTTGTATGTGTTATCCCTTCACTATGTGTTTGTGACTGCCGCATCCGAGTGGACTACTCCACCGGAAGTTGCACATGTCATGTTGTGTTGTGTCTCTAACAGAGTTGGCACTATTCCTTTTCGACTTGAGACTCACTCTCATTCTCTCCCTCTACAGTGAAAGAAACTTGACACAAGTAACACTAAGCACTCACTAGGCACACAAACCTCGTTGTTCAAAGAAAAATCAAACCACTCTCATGTGCTGACAAGCAAGAGCTAAGGAAAATCTTTAAGATAATGGCAACCAGGCCATCATATCGGATGGGACTCCTACACCAAATGGTGTGAGGTCTAGTTGGGACTTCATGTCGAGGAGATCCCCTGAATGTTGGCAGGTCCAACACCGTCAACACCTACATAAACCCATCCAAATATCATTCAATAAAAAAAAGAATGAACATTAAATTAAAATTGCCTTTGTGATGGTCTTTCATCATGACATCTTCTAGTTTGCATCAGCATCCTGTACACACATTGACACATCTCCAAAAGATACATATCGTCAAGGGTCTCTTTCTTTTTCAGACTTCATCAAAGTCTTCATATCTTTCATGGAGATATATTAGTCAAATTTCTCAGTCCTCGAATGTTGATTGCCTTATCCATAGTTGCATATTTCACGATCTCTTTCCTTCTTTCTTCACATATTTTTCTTCTAGGAACTTCCGTCATAGTGCCTCCAATTTTGTCAACCTCCTCATATTTCATATGAGGACACATTATGTTGATTTTACCTAGACAATGTGTGACCCATGTCTTCCTGCATCCTTTCAAGGGAGGAGATCCTTTCTTTTGAGCATGCTCTCGAGATAGAACATTTATCCATGTTACTTGCAACCATAGGACATGACTCTACAATATCAAATACAAGCATACATACCTCATTTTCCTTTAGGTCATCTTAGACTTCCTTCAACAACTTCTTTGATTGAAAGAACTTCAATCCCTTGATCTGCTTCACCTCTTTTGTCATCATACCATCATCCCATGAATTCCCATAAGATGGAATTCTTGATAAAACCCTTGCTTCATTTTTATTGGTGAACCGTTCAATAAAGATTCCAATAGAGGATCTTGAGTATCCTCATCTAGCAGATGTTTCCTTTTTATTGATGTATGATGAGATTTGTACTAGATGAATTTTCCTTTTTCCCATAAGTACCACTTATGCGTCTAATGAGGTTACCAAGAGCTATATTCTTCCATGGGTGACTGTAATAGACTTCTATTTCAGCGACTTTCTCTATGATCACGAGCTCTTGCTTTTAATGCTTTTATGATCCCATGATTCATCCTATCATTTTCCTTAGTGAATCATGATAGCCATATCTTACAAAGTACCACTTATGCATCTAATGAGGTTACCAAGAGCTATATTCTTCCATGGGTGACTGTAATAGACTTCTATTTCAGCGATTTTCTCTATGATCACGAGCTCTTGCTTTTAATGCTTTTATGATGCCATGATGCATCCTATCATTTTCCTTAGTGAATCATGATAGCCATATCTTACAATAAAAAACTTGAAAACAAGAACTTGAAAAGAACTAGGTGAAGAAGATTATCTCAATCATAGTAGAGATCTCATACTTCTTCTTTCTTGGACTTCTTCTTTTCAGCTTCCTACACTTGTGCAGTGATATGGGCTTCTTCTCTACCTCTTTTGCTATTGTCCCTCTTGAGCTTAGGACAATCTCTTTTGTAATGCCCATATTCTTGACATCCTTAGCCAGGTTCTTCTTCTTTTTCTAAGGACCAAATTTTCTAGACTTTCCTCTTCTTTTTGTCATGGCAGCATATGCTTGATTTTGCTCACTTTATCCCACATCAATGTTAGTTTTGGTAGTATCAGATGTGTTCTAGCCACGAAATTTGGTGGAGAGGCTAGAATACATGAGATCTCCAAAACTCATAAATCCTTTCTGGAAATTCCACCTAGAGATGGCTTAATTAGATTATTAGCCAATTTTTAAATATTTCCTAAGTCTAAACTTAGGGAATATGGCTAATTAAACAGAATTAATTAAGTCAAGATGAAAATTCTCTAGAAACTCACACAGATCGATCCAGAAATGATCTGATCCATCGATTAAGATTTAATCTTGGCCATTGGAGTCCCAACAGGAAGATATAAGAAGGGATCGATGTGGTGATGGAGAATGCACCAAAGTCACTTGGAGAATTCAATTTTCCAGAGTAGCAGCAGTCAGTTACCGGAGAGTTCAAGCTTCATTGAGGCAGCAGAGATAGTGAAAGGCGGGGGCAGTGATCAGGAGGAAGTTTTCCAGGTTCGGAGAGGCAGCAGCAAAAGGGTCGAATTATTCCCAGTGAGGCAGCGTAGAGGACTGCATAGTTGCTTCAGAGAAGCAGTTCGATTTACTGGAGAGAAATCCGTTCTCAGTTCCAGAGGCCGAGCAGAGGGTCCAAAGTTTCGAAGAGGCGATTTCCTTAGCAGAGACAGGCAGAACAACTTCATTGAACGCAAGTTGGAGGCTTGACGTCATAGGGTCTGCACAGAGCAATGCAGAGGCAGACGTAAAGTGTCTAGGAGGCCGAGTTATCTGAAGGAAATTTTGTCGGGATTGCTTGTGCAAGAAGGATAATTCCCTTAAAATAATGTTGCCCAAATTTTCTTGTTGTTTGGATTGCCAGTTGGGCATCCATAGATTGTACTTAGATTTTCACTGTTGCATAATAATAAAACCCTCACTGCTGCACTGGTTTTCCCAAGTTGGGTTTTTCCGAGGACAATTTTCCAAAAATAACGGTGTCATTTTTATTGTGTGCTAGTAATTTCTCAGTTTCCAGCACTATTATTTCTGCAGTATTTTAGTTGTGAAGGTTGCAGTGTGATTTATTTGATATTTGTCGTAGCAAATAAATTGTTAAAATAAGTAACAATTAGAAAAATAAATTCCAGTTACTACAATAGGATTTCAGTTTTGAAATTTTCACAATCAATTTTAGCCTTCGGCCTAGTTTCTTCAAACTTGAATAGTGACCATAGATCCTGGAATGGAGTAGCTTCTTTCTTCCCATAAATACTTGAAGTTAATTTACCCTACTCCTCTGGTAGTGCATTTAGTACTACAATGGTCATCTCCTTGTCAGACATTATTTCACCCAAATCTTGAAGTTGATCCCTAATTTCAGATATCCTCATAAAGTATGAGGCTATTCCTTCTTCTTTTGATATCCTTAACTTGTAGAGTGCTTGCCTTAGAGAGATAACTTCTCTTGCAGTGCTTACGAAAAACAACTCTACCAATTTGTCATATACACCTTTTGAGGTGTCGAGTTTAAATGCATATGGAATGAGGGGATCCTTGATGGATTCTATAAGAATCCTTTGAGCCCTCACTTCCCCTTTCATAAACTTTGCAAGTGCTTGAGCATCTTCTTTCACTAGTTTGGTGATAGATCCTTTGACATGATTCATAACCTCATTTTCAATGAGATCCAAATCTGTCCTCTTTTTCCATGCAAGATAGTTTGAAGCCCCAACCAATTTGTTGCTTTCCTTGCAAAAAGACATTTTGACAGATTCAAACATAAACATACTTGTGAAGATGCTTCTTCCACTTGTTGCCTCCTTGAATTTTGATGATGATATAGTTAATAGAGAGCTTCTACTTGATGAAGATAGTTCTCTTCAAGAATGATCCTTGACCCTACAAAGAGGGAGATCACTTTAGATCCTTTGATGGTGATGTCCTTGTTGATGATGATCAATGATGACTTTTTGATGGTTCTTGGATAATCTTCTACAATGGTAAGGTCCTTGCTTCAATGAGAGGAAATTTGCCTTAGAACATCTGAAGATGATGACAACGTCCTTGATCTTGCTTCTCTAGTAAGAAACTTGATTTCTAAATCCCTTCATCTTAAGTCAGTTCTTTGTGGTCCTTTTGATGACTTGAGGATCCCAAGACATTCGCTGGTGTAGACTTCTTCGATCTAGGGTTTTGATACTTCTTTGTAAATCTTGACTTCAAGATAATCTTCTTAGATTTGCTTTGATGTCTTTCTCGAGATTTGATCCTAGAGTGTCCCTTGATAAAATACCCTTCCTTGACTTTGTCAACTTAGCTCTGATACCATGTTGAGAAATCTAGGGCATTAGGATTATGTGATTTCCTAACTGCTTGTGAATGCCTTTTACTTCTTAGATTAGGATCTTCTCTTTACTTAGATTATTATAGTGTTCTTCTTCATCAAACAGCTACCAAAGCATAAACAATAAAGAGATAAGAGACACAGAGTATAGACGATCAACCAGGGCCAAAACCTCTCCCACTTAAGAAGAAAACCTAAACAAATTCTTCTTCTTATAGAGACTTCCATTGACGAATATTAAGACCAAGACCCTTGACCTATTCACCTCTCCAAGACCAAGTCATAAGGCTTCTTAGCTTAACCTCTTCATCTTTGAGTCAACGATTGTCAAACTGCTAACTTCTCTCTCCTTCTCAGCCACCCTTCAAATTTAGGCTTCCTGCAATTTTCGTCCTATTTCAGAAGCCCTAGTTGCAGCACGTGGGAAGTATCACCAACTAGATGTGCCCTTGGTCCATTCGCTTTAGATGGATACTTCTTTTACTTCAACTCGACTTCCTTCCTGACTTGTTGTCTTCCCTAATTCAGTTCCTTGAGATAACAGTGATACTCTCGCTTCTCCTGCAGCAAATGATGCCTTTCCTCTTCATACGTGTGATAGATCATAGCCCTAAAACAAATCCAAAAATAACTTGGCTTCTATTCCCTTCTTCTTTGCTTGAATGAGGCTTCTCTTGTATGATTGTCCCACTTTCTTCTTACTTCAAACCTTGACTGAAATTCTTGTTTTCAAATGGAGTTTGAGCTGCCCTATTTATAGTGTTTCATTCATCAATATAAGCTAACTTGAACAGGTGCCTAGGCCAACATGCCTTTAATAGAATCCTCCTTAGGCCGACTTGAAGGTGAGCTTGTGACAATGTCTTGGAGGGTAATTGACATAATCAAAAATAACTTTTTACAATGTGTAACATGTCTTCAATACATGACAATGACTCCCTAGACTCTATGACTTGATGATGAACCTAAACACTCACATTGGGAGCCTTAACTAAAATAAGATTTCTTGATCATGAAACCCATGAGTCAAGCATTACAAATAATTTTATTTTCTTCTTTACATCAATTACATAAAATCATAATTACATATGCCATTATTGTTAAATTATGGTATGTTCTATGCTTAGAGCAGTTTACTTATTTTTCTTCTTATTAGCCACAGATTAGCAATCACATATACATTAAGTAAAGTGCAGATAGAACATTAAATGATAAACAGAAAACAAGCCAAGACAAGAGACACAAGATGTGGCGGCTAGCCAGGGACAAACCCCAATGCGGGGAAACCCTTTGATCAAATCTTCTTTTATCTTCAATAGTTCAGCAGAGAGAAATAGTACAAAATCTGAATTCTGTAATTTTATATCAGCGACAACAAACCCTAAATCAGCAAAGTCAAACTTGGTCAACCTAGCTGAAATTGACCTCTAAAATACTTGATCATTTTCCGGTCAACTTGTCCTCGAACAGCCTGAAGAAACAGCGTTTGAACAGCCCCAAAAGTTCAGTCAATTTGCAAATTTCTTAAGTCAACTTGCAGCCCTAAAATAAGGCAGTCAACACCAGTCAAGCCAGAGGTCAGATCACCTCAATTTTCATGCCAAAAATTGCGGCCTACCTAGGAGAGGCAACCACACCCAATCCGCACTTTAGGAAGGTCAACACTTGGTCAACGTTGGTCAAAGAGATGACCTGCTGCCCTAGTGTCCTTCTTTCTCCGTCTTCCTTCCCCTAGGACATCTTCCTTTTAGCGACACGTATGAGAGAGGGAGAGGCTCCTTTTATGCGTAGGAGAGAGAAAGAGAAGATGAGTGAATTGAACTGCCCAAATGAGGAGAATGCTCCTTGTATTTATATGCAAACGTTGAGGTTGAGCCTACATAGGTTTGTTGGTCGACCTTGACAATTTGTCCATAATCAAAATAAATTCATATCTCCATAAATACTTATCGAAATCGGATGATCTTTAGATCAATCCTACACCTCTCAATGAGAGGAATCTAGGAAAAATATCAGAAGCCATAAATAAGGTGATCCACATAGAGTTTGGCCCTAGTTGCCAATTTTAACACTCCCTCTCAACTAGGGAGAACTTCATCTGTAATCCGTTAAACCGTCGCTGCTATCCATCCATCAAATGCACTGTCTTGTACAGCTTGACCCCACTCTGCTCTGCTCTGCTTTGCTCTACTCTGCTTTGCTCTGCTCGAACTATGAAGAAGAAGAAATGATCAAGGATGTATCATACCATCCTCCACTGACCCAAAGTCAGTCTCAGAGTGTGAACCACTCTCAATGATCCCAGATCAAGGAGGTCATCCTAGCATAGGGAGTACGGTAGATACAGCTATGCGTCCATCGATAGTACTACTATGGTCCCTATCCTCATTTCCCTGCTCATTGATCAGATGAGAGGTACTTCCCATGAGTCCCAGACTGCATGGGTAGGATGCCTCGACAGGAGAACTAATCATCCTATCCACAGGGGAACGAATCATCTTGTCCAGTGGATGCCATGGATAACTAATCATCCTAGCCTACAAGAGAACTAATCATCCTGCTCAACAGTCGCCACGGAGAACGAATGATCCTGGCCCACAGGAGAACAAATCATCCTGTTCCACAATCGCCACAGGGTGTCACAGGGGAAGGTTGAACCTTTACCCTGTACATAGTGCACCACCAGGGGATGGTGAGTCGCCCTGTGGTCACATGTCGCTCCAAGAAGTACCCCGCCCCCCCTAGAGCTCCCAGAGCTCAATACATCATACTCGACCCTCATAAGAGGGTCTCTGAACGACACCACATCGTTCTCGGAAATTCAAGAATTTGACCTCTCCTAGGGGCTTTGTCAAAATGTCGGCGATCTATTCATCTGTACCGATATGTTGGAGCCTTGTTGCTCCTTGCTGCACCATATCTCGACTATAATGGTACCTGATATCGATATGCTTGGAGCGATCATGAAATACGGAATTTTCTGATAAACTGATCCCACTCTGGTTGTCACATGGAATCACAGTGGTATCCAATGTAAATCCAAACAGCTCACTGAAGAGCTTTCGCAACCAGACTACCTCACAGGAGGCCATGCTAGCAGCAATGTACTCTACCTCAACGGTGCTCAAAGCCACCGACTCTTGCTTCCTGCTCATCCAGGATATCGAGGCAGATCCCAAAGAGAAACAACACCCGAAAGTGCTTTTTCGGTCCATCACATTGCCTGCCCAATCAGCATCAATATACCCAAGTAGTCTCACATCTCCGGCAGTGTATCTCAACCCATGAGTGATTGTGCCACGAAGATATCTTAACAGATTCTTGGCACCAATCCAATGTGAGTGGTGAGGCTCAACCATATGTTGACTCAATGTATTGACTACAAAGCATATATCCAGACGAGAGTTCACCAAGAACATTAATGCTCCGACGAGTTGACGATACTCAGTAGCATTTCGTAAAACAGGTCCGACAACACTACCACTTAACTTCATGAAGTCAAGCTCCATCAGGGTAGTTACGGGCTTGCAGTCCACCATGCCAAATCTCTCCAATATCTTCACCACATATTTTCCTTGAGATAGGAAAATCTCCCCTGGTTTCTACCAGACTTCCAGTCCTAGGAAATAGTGCATAAGTCCTAGGTCTTTCATCTCGAACTCAGAAGCCAGCTCCCTCTTACAATCGTGAATGAGAGGGTCTGCACCTGTTAGAAAGAGGTCGTCAACATATAGCACCAGTATGAGAGGCTTGTCATCTATAACCTTAAAGTAAAGGTTAGGGTCGGCTTCATTGCTAGTAAATCCCAGCTTCATCAAGTAGCTATCGATCCTCTCATACCATGCTCAGGGTGCTTGCTTTAGCCCATAGAGGGCCTTCTTCAACCTGCACACATGAGATTCTCGATCATAAATCTCAAATCCTTCAGGTTGCTCCACATAGACCTCTTCTTTGTCGAACCATGTAAGAACGCAGTCTTGACATCCATCTGATGTAGGTTCCATCCTTGCGAAGCAGCAAGGGCTATGATCGAGCGGATGGTGGTATATCGTGCAACAGGTGCAAATGTCTCGTCATAGTCTATACCTTCCTTCTGGGAGAAGCCACGAGCGACAAAACGAGCCTTATACTTTTCTGCACTTCCATCAACTGCATGCTTTATCTTGTAAAGCCATTTTGAAGTGACCACTGCTTTGTCCTGGGGTCTGGGGACCACATTCCAGACATTGTTTTTCATAATGGACGCATATTCCTTAGTCATAGCATCCTTCCATACTTGATGCTTGATGACATCTGTGTATGACGAAGGCTCATTTTGGATGATCGTGCTCATGATGGTCAGGTATCCTTGATATCTATTCGGCTTCTTACTTTCACAGAAGGTTCCTCGAGGTGCAATGTGTCCTTCAGCATCATCAAGTGTCCCCCTAAACCATGAAGGCCTCTTCCTAGAAGAAGAAGGCTCTTCCGGAGGAGGATCAATAAGATCCATAGGTTCTTCCACATCGGGCATCGTCTCATATTCTTTTTCCTTCGGTTCCCTAGTGTCAGCTTCTTTAGATCCCCTTAAAGTAGGAAGATTGTCTACCTTGCTAAGAGCCATATCTTCGTCAAAGGTGACATCATGACTAATCTCGACTTCCCTTTGACCAGCTACATAGATTCTATAGCCCTTAGTATTTTCGTTATAGCCCACGAAGATTCCTTTCTTTCCAGATGCATCCAATTTATTCCTTTTTTCTTTAGGCACATGAAAATATACAGGGCTTCCAAAAATTCTAAAATGAGATACGTCAGGTTTCTTACCGATGAACATTTCTTCGGGAGTCTTGGAACCCAATGCTTGATGAGGGCATCGGTTTTGTACATATACGACGGTATTTGCAGCTTCGGCCCATAGAAACTTCGGAAGTCTTTGATCATGGAGCATAGCACGGACAGCTTCCACAATTGTATGATTCTTTCTTTCCACCACACCATTCTGTTTAGGATAATATGGTGTAGTAGTCTCCCTCTTAATGCCAGCCTCTTTGCAAAAGTCATGAAACTCATTGGATTCATATTCAGTTCCATTATCAACCCTTAAGTTCTTGATCTTCTTTTTGGTTTGATTCTCGATCAAGGCTTTTATGTGCCGAATCCAGGAGAACACTTCATCCTTCTTTTTCAAGAAGTATATCCAAGTCTTGCGAGAATAATCATCTGTAAAAGTGAGGTAATATAAATATCCTCCCAAGGAGTTCACAGGCATCATACCAGATATGTCTGAGTGAACCAACTGCAATATATCAGAGGTCTTGCTTTGGCTTGAGGAGAATGGTCCCCTTTTGAGCTTCCCTTCGGCACATCCTGGACATCCACCTTCTAGCTCTAATCTGAACTCGGGCATCTCAGTCACCATTTTTCTTACATCGGGTAGAGATTTATAATGAAGGTGAGCAAACCTCTGATGCCATCGTTCGGACTGAAGAGATGTGTCACAAGACGTGTCACCTAGCGGACTTCCACCGACCTGATATAGTGAATCAACTCGAAACCCAAGAGTAAAAGCATCTTTAAAGTTCTTTTTCCATATATGTACCTTGCCATCGCTGAAGGCCACCTTGTAGCCTTTGTCTTCCATTGCCGAAATGGACACCAGGTCCTTTTTGAGATCAGGTACATATAATACATCTTGTAAGTGGATGGTATTACCCTGATTCAATTGAAGAGTGACATATTCCTACGCCTTTCACGGATATTTTGAATTATCTCCAAGAACAATTTCCAGGTTGGTTTCCTTCTCTATCAGATTATAGAGAGCTTCTTTGTAACCAGTGAAGTGGCTTGAGGCACCACTATCAATAAGCGAATTTCCAAGCGAGCCCGAAGGAGCAGTAGTAGATAGAGCTGCTGGTAGCTAATATTCATCTTGCTTATTGTCAACAGTGTTAGATTCATACCTGGAATTTCTTGCCTTCTTGAATGGTTGTCCTCTTCCTTGATTTCTGGCACTTCTTTTACCTCTGCCATTTGACATGCCAATCCTTTGATTGCCTTGAGAGGGATTTGATCATCGTCCCGGTGTGAGTCCCTTTTATCAGGGCACTCCCTTGCATAGTGACCCGTTTTATTGCAATTGTAACATCGTCCTTTTCTTCCACCCTTTGGTCCAGCCTTTCCTTTGAATTTAGCCTCGAAATTGTTTCTTCTTTTAGTATGAGAAGAAAAGGCAGAGGGATGACCTTTAAGTATGGGCATTTCTTGCTCTTCCATCCTCATTTCTTCTTGAATGCATCTAGCCATTAATTCCTCAAATCCAGGAATTACGTTATTGTTGAGAGGAGTTGTCCTGAATATATACCATTCAGATGGCAGTCCTCTAAGAGTTGTGAGTGTCATTTCCCTGTCAAGAATTACTTCCCCAATAGATAGGAGATCGTTCTTGATCTCGGTGATCCTTAAGAAATATGCTTGCATACTCTCATCTTTTCCCTTCTTAATTTCCTTCAGCTTATTTCTAAGAAACAAGACTTGATTTGCATCATTAACTTTATATAAACTCACCAGTCTATCGTAGATTTCCTTGGAGGTGTTCAGCTCAGAAACATAGGCCACCAAGCGCTTGTCGATAGAGTCCTGGATGATCTTCCTTGCTTTGACTTCTCCTTTGGTCCATTTGTTCCTAGCAGCAGCGGATGCATTTGATGGAGGCTCAACAATCCAGCCTCTCACATGGTACAATACTTCCTGCTCTTCTAATGTTAGATCGAGAGACATATTCCATCCGTGATAGTCAGACTTCTCACAGAGTTTGTCTTCAGCAGGGAAGTGTGTTGAGGACCCCATGATTTCTTTAAGATAGCCTTGCCAACCTTCTCTTCGGTCATTGCTCTTGGTCTTGCTCTTGCTTGGGTTTTGTCTTCGCCTCAGCTCTCATACCATGTTAAATTATGGTATGTTCTATGCTTAGAACAGTTTACTTATTTTTCTTCTTATTAGCCACAGATTAGCAATCACATATACATTAAGTAAAGTGCAGATAGAACATTAAATGATCAACAGAAAACAAGCCAAGACAAGAGACACAAGATGTGGCGGCTAGCTAGGGGCAAACCCCAATGTGGAGAAACCCTTTGATCAAATCTTCTTTTATCTTCAATAGTTCAAAAGAGAGAAATAGTACAAAATCTGAATTCTGTAATTTTATATCAGCAGCAGCAAACCCTAGATCAGCAAAGTCAAACTTGGTCAAACTAGCTGAAATTGACCTCTAAAATACTTGATCAATTTCCGGTCAACTTGTCCTCAAACAGCCTGAAGAAACAGCTCTTGAACAGCCCCAAAAGTTCAGTCAATTTGCAGATCTCTGAAGTCAACTTGCAGCCCTAAACTAGGGCAATCAACACCATTCAAACCAAAGGTCAAATCACCTCAATTTTCATGCCAAAAATTGCGGCCTGCCTAGGAGAGGCAACCACACCCAATCCGCACTTCAGGAAGGTCAACGTTTGGTCAACGTTGGTCAAAGAGATGACATGTTGCCCTAGCACCCTTCTTTCTGCGTCTTCCTTGCCCTAGGACGTCTTCCTTTCAACGACACATGAGAGAGAGAGAGAGGCTCCTTTTATGAGTGGGGGGAGAGAGAGAAGATGAGTGAATTGAATTGCCCAAATGAGGAGAATGTTCCTTGTATTTATATGCAAACGTTGAGGTTGAATAGACATCATTGTTGGGCTTCTAAGCCTACATAAGTTTGCTGGCTGACCTTGACGATTTGTCCATGATCAAAATAAATTCATATCTCCATAAATACTTATCGGAATTGGATGATCTTTAGATCAATCCTACACTTCTCGATGAGAGGAATCTAGGAAAAATATCAGAAGCCATAAATAAGGTGATCCACATGGAGTTTGGCCCTAGTTACCAATTTTAACAATTATGAAGACCGAACCTAGTTACAATTTTCAAAACCCAACCCACAAGGTTTTTCAGTTCGATCACTGGTTCGGTTCTGATAACATTGGATAGAACCATAGTTTTAAAAACCGGTCTTGCTAACCGGTTACCGATCTAACTGGCTGGTTAGCAAGCCCACTAGTCGAAACCGGCCAAAAAACTCGGTCAGGTAGCCCATTTCTCCTTTTTTTGCCCTAAATCGGTACTAACCGGCCGGTTTAGGACGGAACTAGCCGGTTTGTATCAAACCGGTCGGTTTCGTCCTAAACCGGCTGGTTAGGAGGCAAGCGCACCGTGAGCCCAAAATGTCATTGAATTTTCTGAGTTTAGTATGTTTTTTGTGCGTTATTTTGTCAAGCACTTCAATGGCATGCCGCTGTAGGTGTAAATTTTGTAAATTTTTGCTTGTTCAATTTATACATCAGCATATTGGGATAAGAAGGTATAATCAGATTGTAACCAGCAACTAGAATGACACCTTATGCTCAAAAATAACACAGATTGCTGATATAAATCCCACCTTGGAAATCTCCCAGATATACCCTGTAAATTTCTTACTTTTTGTAGTTTACTTCTGTGAATACTTTCATCAAACCGTTGGTCTACTAACTGCTCTAGATGCCTTCCTAGGTTCTTATTACATAAAGCCACTGGAAACCGAAATAGATGCTAATGAAGTCGCTTCAGAATATCAAATTCACATTTATATTGAACTCTACCAATATCAATGACACTAATGTTCACACTAACAGTCAGTAACTACTCTCTCTGATCTCATTGAAATATAACTTCAGGCATTACACAGAAATCTTTATACACCCATATTCATTTCAGGTACTTAGTAATTTGTGCAAACTAAAACACAGTGGAGAGGGGAATTTGAGCAGCATTGTTTTTGGACTTTATAGGCCATTTAGAGCCTCATTGCTTATGTATTTTGCTATTTTGTCGATAATATGTATTGCACTACGTGCCATTTTGATATATTCACCTTTACATGGTATATAAATGAGCAATCTTTGCATATTTTGTCTCTATTGGCTTAGAATCACGGTTTTAAATCTTAAAAATAGTTTTGTTTCATTAAAAATTAATTATTTAATGTATTTTTTTAAAACCGATTCGTTTAGACCAAACCAGTCCCGGTGAGACCGGTTCGGTCACCAGTTCCGTTTTTAAAAACATTAGATAGAACATAAACCATATAAACCATATGCACAATAGAAGACAACCAAGAACTCAATGAGACACAAAGAAGTTAGATCAATGACCAGGGCAAAACCCACAAGGAGAAAACCCAACCAGATTCTTTAGAAATCAATTGTTTAGCAGAGATACAAAGTACAATGAGAGAATGAAGAAGTTCACCCAAATTTAAAGAAGATCTTTGATAACAATAGATAATGCAAACACTGAATCACTTTGGCTCTCCAAGATCTGTTCTTGCTCTTCAAGGCTCTCTCTCTCTCTCAATCTTCCTCTAGACTCTCAAATTCTCTTTTTCTCAAGTTTGAATTCTCCTTCCACAAGCACAAGCAAGTGTGTCAAGTGAGAATGAGAGGCACAAATATATAGGAAGAGCAAGGAGGTCGAATTCATGAGGGAGTAACTCCTATGCCTTTGGGAGGAGTTACATATGTCAAAATAGGAGTGTAACTTATGCCATAAAGGAGAGGAGTGTAATTTATGCATTTAGGAGAGAATTGTAACTTATGCATTAAAGAGGTGTAAGAGGAATATTTTTATGACGAGTCATTAAAATGTGATTTTCCATCATATATATATATGATTACGAATTGATGGAAGGTGATTGAACTATTTTTGGAAAGTCATGGTTGCAAAAATAGACATGACTTTCTAATTTTAAAAAGGTCAGAAATGAAATTTTATTCAAGGAAATTCATCCCATAGCTGCCAATTTTCAACATGTCCTTGGTACGAGAGCCCAAGAAGATTTTGTTCTACCTTTTACTCTATAGAGTGCTAGGGTGGTGCTAGGAAAGGAAGTTGTAGCTTTCTTCAAGATGTTGTCGCCTCCTTCCAGCAGATGCTAGTAAACCAAGGGTTGTAGCTCCTTCTAGTGGTGGCTGGTAAATATCTAGGGGTTGTAGCCCTTCCAGTTGTAGCTGGTAAAAACCGTAAGTTGTAGTTTACCTTGTAATATACATATATTGTTCATATATATATCTTGTGTTCCTTTGATGTGATGTTATTGGTTAATGGTTTTGCATCTTGATACTCAATTGTAAGAAAAGTGAAATACTGATTCACCCCCCTCTCAGTGTTTCCAACAGGTTCTAAATAAAGAAAAGAAGTCATTATATTCAATGGAACAACAGCACTGCTTTTAGGATATTCCTGCAATATTTTAATTAAAACAGTGTGTTTGTGAGTACAAACAGCAGACTCATCCTCAGCCTTTGCATGAAGAAGGTATTTCTCTATGCCTGATTTAGAAGCTGCTTTTGTGCAAAAATACCCCTGATCAGCATCGTAGTAAGGCTGTTTCCTGTGCCTAATTTCAGCATCAAGACAAGATGTGGAAGGTATTGTCATCCTTGAAGATTATTCTATAATAAGGGTCCTGCCCTGCTCTTCTATTACCAAAAACGCTGCTATTATTGGATGATTTGTTATTTTTAGAAAAGCAAGTTGCTGATATTTTGGAGAAGCACTAAAGACCTTCATGAAACACAAGCATAATACATGTTAAGGGAAGACAACCAGATTATCAGTGCATCTTCAGTCCTCTTCTTTGCACTATCCATCCTTCTTTCTTCGTTCCTTTCATGCTCATCTCTCTAAGTAGAGTTCAAATTTTCACATAGATTAAATCTTTTAGCACTCTTTTCCTGCAGATTTCCTTGTTATCTCCATGAGTTGTGCGGGAGGAGCCTAGGTCCTTTGGTTAGGAATGATGATGATCTGAATTTGATTGTATCATGTACTTAACAGATCTGACTTAATGAAGACAGGAATTGTCCTATGTCCTTGATTTATGGTGAATCTCTAATGAATTAGGAAACATTTGTATCTGTTGTTCTTTATTGTTTTCAGATTCAAATTTCGAAATTCCTACAGCTGTAGAATTCAATCTTGTGATTGGCCTACAGATGTTCTTCTTATATCTCCTTAATTTTTCTTCTCTCTCAATTGCCTAAGTGGCCTTTAGACATATGTCACTTTAAATATCAGAAACTAAAGTTGCAAATTTTTAACAGATACAAGAAATTAACGTGGAAAGGTTCCTACGGATGGGTTGAAGCATGCACCACAATTTTGGATATTAGTATCAATAAGATTGTACCCATGTTGGCACTTTCTAAGCTTAGTGTAAATTTCAATTTGTTATTTGATAGATCTGATACACTTGTTTCAGCCCATCTACAGATGAGTTCATTATTGCATGAAGTCTCAAATGGTTCATGATGTGTCGTGAGAAGATTTTGACAAGTGAAGGTGGCATTAAGCACAAACGCTAAGTTACCATGATTCAGATCCAGAGACAAATATGGATCCACCGGCCTTTTGAAAAGCCAGAATCCAGATACAGCAGGGAAACAGCGAGTACAAACAATATAAATATATTTTTATAATTTAAAAAATAAAAAAAAAAAAAAAAAAACTTACATAAAAATAAAAAATATATAAACAATTTTAAATAATAATAAAATATATTATATATATATATATAAAACTTTCTTTTAACAAAAAATGGTGAATTTTATCTATATAAAACACAGTGCTAAATGCACGCAGATGGGTTACATAGGTTGTGTCGCACCTATTTTGTCACAAGTCCAAGGAAGCAATTGTACAAAACATTTCAAAATTCAGAATCATTAGCCAGCACATGTTCTATCATTGTAAATCCGATTTCTGCGAGTTGTAATGTAAATGATGTTAGTATGACCGTTTCTTTTTGTAACAACACCTAGGTAAACCTTTGATTTTGGCGACGAATTTCATCCTAGGAGGTTTTTTAATCTCACCTCATTATGTGTGTTTCTAAACACAAATAATCGGCCAAGTTTTTCCTCCAACTTAAACCCCAAAGCTAGGGTGGAGTTCATTGACGAAGTCTTAGGTGAGTCCTAGTGTTATATCGAGTCTTTGTAGAAGTGATTTGGGAATAATTTAAGCTATTTGGATAAATTATTTTATTACAAATCACTTGGTCTACTAGATCAGATTGTGTTGCAAAATCGGTAATTATTTTGAAGGTCTTTATGTAAAGAGGTATTCCCCCCTTTGAGGGTTGAATTTGTAATTATCTGACGTAAAAAATATTTTACATCATATCAAGTGTTACCGCTCAAACTAGCAGGGGTCCTAAAAGGGGATCCTTGAAGGGTTACTACTAGGCTGAGGGCAACAATGAAGCTAAAGCCCATTGTCACCACAGCTAAAGCTTCCTACTCTTTACAGACTTTCACAGATGGGAGGAGACCCAATATATAGAGAATCACTTATGAAGGATAAATCAACTAAGATGGTGTGAAGTGATCTCGATGACCCTTTCCTAGGAGAGACTCAAGAGTGGGACTTGCTTGCTTCTTAAGCAAGGTGCAAGGTTCTCTAGGATAGGGGAATAGGGATTTGAGGGATTGGCTTAGTGAATGTGACTTGTAAAGGAGCTTCCTAAACCCTAAAATCCTTGTGGAACTTGGTTTCCAGAGTGGTTTTTGAAGAGTTGACTTTGATAAGATATGGGACCACACGAGACCAAGTGGACCCAGGTTAGGTCAAGGGGAGGGAGTTTAGCAAGCAATAATATGCTTGACCTAATTAGGGAGGGGAAAGGGATCAAAGAATGAATTTTCAATGAAAGGCAATGCAAGAATCCTAGTGAGTTTTCTAGCCTAAGGGAAACCAAGGCCAAGAATTGGTCTTCAAGCTAGGGCTTGCGATATCTCAACATCCCACCATCAGAATTTCATGAAATTTGGAGGGCTTCTTGAGGACACAAAAGTGCAGTTGTGGACCCAAAATTGAAGTATTTGGATGGCTATATCATGAGATAAGTGATGCCCTAGGTGACCTAGAGGACTAAACCTAAAAAACAGGAAAGGGGAGAAGGAAAATAGGTTTAAGGTGATCACCTTTGGGTGGACCAGTGCCTAATCCTTTGGGGAGATTGGAGTCAGGTAGAATTATGACTATGGACCTTTGAATTTTCTAGGTCAAGGAGGCCTCAAAGACAACTTGGCATGGCACTAAGGCAGCAGCAAAGGAAGCTTCAAAGACTTTGTACTTCGTTTTGCAAGATAAATGGCTTGTCAAGATGAATTTTCAGTAATGAAACATCCCTAGGAACATTCATTCCTTATACATGAAGCATTCACTATCTAGAAACAAAATTTCCACAACTTCGCATAAGAGATGCAACAAATAAGCCCTAGTATGGCGAAATCCCAGCAACAATGTACGTGACAAAATTAGAAAGAAAGAATAGCATCAAAATGTACTTACATGTATAAGAATATATCCAACCATCCAAAAACTTGTCATCAAGAAGCTCCAAGACATGAAAATTATCCAAACATCAAAATTCATTCCATGCTCCAAAAATTCGTCCTCCAAGAAGGATAGCGAAATCTTTAAAGAGATGTTAATTCCAAATCCAAGCGATTAAAATGAATTCACATCACTTGTATTTATACACTTTTAATGAGTTTGATTTAGCTAATTAGACCTACATTAGCCCCTACAATAAAAAATGTGCAAAATAACCAAGTTTTGGTGACAAGCCCTTCAAACTAGCTCATAAGCAAAAGAATAAGCCTCTCATGAGGTTGAATAATGAATAGTGCATGTCGTTGGGCCTTGGAGGAGGCCTAATGGAGTCCATATGTGCCATAATGTGTAGTTGAACTCCCAAAAGAAGTGGACAAGGGATTGGCCCCTTGTAATAACCTGTGGTGCCCCAAATGACATGTGGGGGCACACAAGTATCCTCATGGGTCTCCAAACAAATTGAAGATGCCCATAGATCGCCTACAAGGGCTAGGATGATGACGTAAGTGATATCACATCATCATGCAAGTCCTGGATCATCTGTTAAGTGTATGGTGCAACTATGAGGCCAGTTGGGCATGCTGGATCAAGTGCATCCTCCTTGTCCAATAAGTGAACCACGAGCAATCTCTGAATGGCTGTGGGGATCCATAGAGTGTTGTTTGTTGTTGTGGAAGCTCTCTACACACACCCTACATATGCCAATGTAGCCCTATGAGGTCAAGACCCCATATAGGGAGACCAAACCCAAATGGAAACCACCTGCAATCCTGCATAAGATCCAATGTGTCCTCATGCCTTCCAGCACACCAAGTCATTAAAGAAATCAAGTAAAAGAGTTTATGAACCATGGATAACAAGTGAGCACTTCATAATGGCATGCCCTTCCATAGTGGGATTTGGCATGTGCTAATGTCTCCTAGCTCCAAATAGGGTTAACCAGGCATCCTATTAGATGGTTTCTACCTCTAAAGGGGGTGGTATGTCGGTGGTACATCCTTCAAATGGTGGTGGCATGTGGCATAATAATGGAATAGAGTAGAAAATGAAAGGGGGAAACCTAGATCACATGTCATGGTACAAGGGTAGCTAATAAAAGGGAAGCCCACACTTAGGTAAATAATGAGTAGGGGGAGCAATCGTGGTGCATGAGTTACCCTGACCTTGAGTTTTCCACCCTTCTTCATATGCCTCTTGCCTTTTATGATTTTCTTTGGTTAATTATTCGGGGCTCTGCGTAATGAAAGCATGATGTGTGAAGTATAGCAGTGGATACCCCCTTATAAGGTGGGGCAGTTCATCGCCCACCGGAGGTTGAGACAATCATGGGTTCCTGAATGATAAAGGTGGCTCTTCAAGGGCCATGTATGAACCAGGGTAATGGCCACGGAATGGTGTAAAGCTCATGTCATGGCTTTTGCCCATGTGCTAAATGTTTTTGTCCTAGCCATCTTTTTCTTTTAGTTGCATCAACCTTCAGGCATTATTCCAAGCATGACCCAAGATCTGGGGAAGGGGAGGGGGTGGTTGACCCTATGTGGACCTAGTGGAGGAATGTGGACCCAGGTAGGAGAGGAGATGATTGGGGGTGTAATGAGTGGAAAGGGAGAAATATATGCGAATTGGGGAGCGAGACCACACAACCAAAATTAGGGTTTCACACGTAGTACCATCCCTAAAACCGATAGGTCATTAAAAGAGATCCCATGGGACTAGGGTGCAAGGTTAACATCCCAAAAGAGACCCAGGGGACAAGAGAAAAAACCTAGACCACTCTTTCCGCTGAATCCCCCCATTAATCCATGCTCAAAGGTTCCATGATAAATAAACTAGAATACTCAATTACTAAATAACAAGGCATACATTTAGGTTTGGGAGGCCCACCTTCAAGCATATGATCTTGACAGACAGGTGAGGGACCACATGGCTGGCTCAAGTGGCAGAGAAATGGCACATCGAGCTAGTTGGTGACTGTGAGAGGTTGTTCACTGTCGGCTGAGGACCATCATGGAGAAAAATTCTCTTAGGGATATCACCAACAAAATGGTGGGTAACAGATTACAAAGGTCATGTTGCACCTATCTTGTCACAGGTCCAAGGAAGCAATTGTACAAAAAATTTCAAAATTCAAAATCATCAGCCAGCACATGTTTTATCATTGTAAATTCAATTTCTGCAAGTTGTAATGTAAATGACGCTAGTATGACCATTTATTTTTGTAACAACACCTAGATAAGACTTTGATTTTGGCGACGAATTTCATCCTAGGAGGTTTTTTAACCTCACCGCATTATGTGCT
Organism: Pinus taeda; assembly: GCA_000404065.3. Lineage (NCBI taxonomy): Eukaryota > Viridiplantae > Streptophyta > Pinopsida > Pinales > Pinaceae > Pinus > Pinus taeda. Next base: position 115,683 of record APFE030429084.1, read on the forward strand.
TCTAAACACGAATAGTCGATAGAGTTTTTCTTCCAACTTAAACCCCAAAGCTAGGGTGGAGCTCATTGACGGAGTCTGAGGTGAGTCCTAGTGTTATATCGAGTCTTTGTAAAAGTGGTTTGGGAATAATTTAAGTTATTTGGATAAATTATTTTATTACAGATCACTTAGTCTACTAGATCATATTGTGTCACAGAATTGGGTAATTATTTTGAGGGTTTTTATGTAAAGAGCTATTCCCCCTTTGAGAGTTGAATTTGTAATTATCTGATATAAAAAATATTTTAGTGCATGGTCCCTCATACTTAGAAACCATAGCTAAAGTATTTGAAGGTGGAAAAAATAATTAATCCCCTCAAGTGTCAATTAATTAATTTTTCTGGCAAAAATAAATTAAATCTTGAGCTAGAAAATTAATTAATTTAGAATCAAAAATTAATTTTAGAGAAATTGATTTCTCAAAGTGGAAAAATTTGTGGGTCAAAAAGGAGGTTAATTTTTGGAGGTCCCCCACTAAGGAAAAAATGGATTTTTAAAGAAAAATTAAGCCCTTGGACCTTGGTGGATAAGTCAAAGTTAATCTTTGAGGAAATTTGGATTAATAAAAAATGGGTTTTGTGAGAAAGTTGAAAATTCCTCAAAATAAATAATTTCGGCGGAGGAGATTAAAAGATCATCAAGCAATTATCAACAGTCGAGATTATTTTGACGAGGAAGAAGCCAGCTAGCCATTATTTTCCACTTGGAGGAGTTCTCTATAAATTAGAATCCATTTGCTTCTCAAGTTAGGATGAAAATTTTGGCTCTAGTCTATGTAATTATGTAACACTGGTATTAATCCATTGATCTATTGGGAACGTTTGAATATCATAATAAAAAGACTTTGGGGTCAGTTCATGGTGCTCTTTCTCCATTGATATGTGGTACGTGTTGGTTATGTGTTTTCCTATATTGTGCTAAATTTTTATATAAGTTTGTTATTTCATGTGTCGGTGATAACAACATTCTATTTCTAGATTTTGGGTCTATCTTAGGTGATCTAGTTCACCATATGTCTAACAAGTAAGCTTGAAGAAATATATAGACATTTGCAGGTACATCGGCCCTTGGGCTCCAAGTTCACAGACTTTGGAGGAGAGTCAACCTTGTTTGGGCCCCAAGAATTTTTATGTGATTTTCTTACTTCGCTAAAGGTTGTGGTTAATACTATATATTTCGAAAACAAATTGATCTGGTGTCATTATTTAAAAAAATTCTCAAAAATATTTTATTTCACAAGCATTGTATACCTGTATATATATATAATATATATATATATATATAGAATAGATAGATATATATATATATATAATATTATATATAGATATAGATATATATATATATATTGTAAATATTTCTTTTGTGAAATAATTTTGTAAATACATCTCTAACCCTTGTTTTGCAGCAACTAGAGTTTGGGGTTTTATTTTAAATTTTGTATATATTGGGGTTTTTGGGAAATTTTATTTTCATTTGAGCAGGTGATCTCTCAAGCTAGATCTGAAATTTTGGAAGAGATTCAAGGGTTTTGTTAGGATTTTTAGAGGTGGATCTAGTCCTAGCAAGGCAAGATCCACCCTTTGTTTCTCCTCCAAGCTCGACGCTCAAGCCTAAGAAGAAGTTGTCGGCCCTCAAGGAAAATTTTGTGGCAATTTATGGTGAATTTTGAAGATCTTAAGCAAATTCAAATTTTTTACACGGGTCCGAAAATTTTTAAGGGCTTCTTGGCCCAGGGTCAAGCCCTCCTTGCCCTCCTGGTTGAGTCGTGACCTTCAATCCTTGCCATAGCCCTTTTCTCCTTGTCATTAGTCTCTTGGATTTGTTTGATCCTAGCCGCAAGCCTTTAGGCCTTTCCTCTTGCCTGTCATGAGCGTATCCCTCCTTTGCTTGCCCTTATTCCTCCTCTGTCATCCCTCCTTTAGCCTACTGCAAGCCCTTTAGGGTTTGCTTCTTACCTCGGCCCTCTCCCTTTCCTCCTTTTTCTTGGTCGCAGGCCTCTCAGCCTCCCTCGTTCCTCCTCCACAACCTCTTCATCCCTTGCGACAGCCTCCTAGAGGCTTATTTCCCTAAGTCGCAGGCCTATTGGCCTTGCTCTCCCCTTCGTCAGCCCTTATTGGGCCTTCCCTTGCCCTAATACAGACCTGTTGGCCTTGCTTTCCCTTGTGGAAGCCCTTATTGGACCTTCCTTTGCCGTAACGCAAGCCTACAAGGCCTTCCCCCTCTCATCCATGGCCTCCTAAGCCCTTGATCCCTCCATTGTTGCCCTCATCTTTGCCTTTCCTTGCCTCTTCAGTCATTATTGTGGGTTATCTCTAATTTTTGAGTTAATACTTGGTGTTTTGCAGAGATTTTGGGTCCAATTTTGTGGTTGCAGGAGGTCATCCCATTAGAGAAATTGTGGGCAAGAAACCTTATCCACCTCCAAGGCCAAGAGGCCAAGTGGTTTGATTCCTAAACCCTCGTTCTCCTCACTATTTTCCTACAGCGATCTGATCATTACATATACATGGTGAAATTATCATAAAAGTGACATAAAGCATTGATAAAACACCTAACATATTTACTAAGTCACTTGTAGAAGTTGGGCATTCACTGTTTGGCATAATTTCTTTTGACTATCATACTCTTTTAGAAAGCATCATAAGGTCTGAAACATAACAGTGACATTGGAAAAAGAGCCTCAACTCATCAAAGCTTTTGTCCCTTGTTATCCCTTGCATATGTTCTGCATCTTGTGTTTGGCAGAGTGGTTTTATTGGGCAACCTTCGAGCCTGTCATTGGTTGTCATCATTCACATTTTTGCATAGCATTTTCTTCTTGCATTCATTGGCATTTCATTTGTTGCAATCTTAAGTGCTCTTATCTAATCATTTGTAAGTATTGGGATAAGTTATATAAGGTTCCTAAAATTGTTTCATGCTCTAATATTAAGCAATGTTCTATTGTGAAAAGGATTGTTAACATTGTCAATTAAGTTGCTGAAGGGATTGGTAATTAGCAATGTTGCACTAATCGTTATCAGGATTAATTCGGCGGGGGGAAAAAATCGTTTGGTACAAAAATATTCATATTTTTTTTCAGTTTTTTTAATATCTAAACCATCTACAACATAAAATAAATACATTGACACATAAATATGATAAAAGAACTAATATATAAGATGTTTAATATCATTTCTAGTGCTAAAATCACACATAACAGTGGATCATGTCCTGAATAGTAAGTCCTAACTCCCGAGTCCCAACTCAACCTCAAAATATCAACAAAAATATAATAGTGTATCTCATATCATGAGTCATAATGTCATATACAATGAAATGAACCAAATAACTAAAGTCTAATACTATTGATTTCCTTTGCCCCTCTAGATGTAAATGTCGGTGGAGTTGGCAATAGACTCGGCTGTGCTCTAGAAGCTGAAGAACTAGGAGCTACAGGAGGTAGACCACGTCCTCTACTTGTGATAGGGGTAGCTTGGGTTAGCTCCTCCTCCCCATAACAACAACAACAACAACAACAAATTTTCTTCTTTTTTTTTCCATGATTTTTTCCCAAAAAATAAAATCGACTAAAAAAAAATTCCGATTAAATTGTCTGACTTTATCGTTTTTTTGAAAAAAATAGCGATTAAACAATTTAATCGCGATTTTTTCCCAATTAGTGCAACACTAGTAATTAGTCAAGTTGTTTTATTGTTTCATGAGAAGAATACTAACACTTTGTTCTCTTGTGAGTTTCATAATCCTAAAGTTACAATTTTGCACTTAATAAGCTCACTCTCTAAAGCACTTGACATTAACCTCAAGAACATCTTGTTGAGCGGTTTCTATTGCTTAATTTGGTGTTAAGTTGTTCCAAATAGCATCAAATTGGTTTTGTGGAAAATTGTTATCATAATCTAAGTTTGCTAATTGTGTTTGAGGAACATTAACCACCTAAGTACTAAAACATCTATCTCTTGAATAATCGTTATTGGCATCTTACATTGCATCATTGGTTAATTTTTCTACGTGGATGAGTGCTCTAATCTTTCCTTGTCATCAGATTTCTTGTTCATGTTTAAATTGGATATCTATTGTGAATGATAATTTTATATTGGTAAATCATTGTGAAAAGCATTAATTTTATCTCTTGTACTTGAGCAATTATCTTGGTTCATTGGTTATATCTCGTGGACACTAAGTGAAATTTGAAAACTTTATCTTGTGATTACGATTGTCTCTCATTTATTAAGTACTCTTGTGATAATTAAATATCAATTTTAATCAAGTACTAAAGATCATAAACAATCTTAAAGCAAGAGCACTCAAATCAATTTGCATTTGCATCCTAGGTCTAGATTTGCACTAACTAAACTTACCTCCAAGCATAAGCTTGGTTGATAGAAAGATAGGAACACCCTTCATCTCTTAGTTTGTGAATGTTAAACCCTCTCTAATGGTTAAAATGGTGACTTTTCAGTTGTCAAAGCCACAATCTCTATAGCGTCGGAGGCGCCAAGGATGTTAGATTTCAAGGGGAGGTATGATTAACCAAGCCTTTGCTTGCTTCGCCTTGACTTCTCTCTGCCACTTACTTTTGATACTAGCCTCAAAATAGATAAGGATCAAGGGATACACTTAGCTAGGCGTATAATTAAAATCAATCAAGATTGTTGCATCTCACCTAGGTCATAGGATTTGCATAGCATATAGAATAGCGAAACATCTAAGCAATGATTGTTCATTTTGGCACTGTGATGTCAGATGGTTGGACCAATCAAAAAGGTAGAACCCTTATTAACTTCATGGTTAATTGTCCTAAGGGGGCAATGTTTATAAAATTTGTTGATGCATCTGCAAAGATCAAAGATGCACGGTTATTATGTGATTTGTTGGATGTCTTCATTCAAGAGGTGGGTCCACAACATGTTGTCAAAGTCATAACAGACAATGCTGCAAATTATGTTGTTGCTGACAAGATGCTTATGAGAGGCACCTTAACAAGTTTTGGACACCTTGTGTTGCACACTAGATTGACTTGATGTTGGAGGGCATAGGAAAAATTCCTTTTGTCAAGGATATTGTTTAATCATCAAAAAGCATTACAAAATTTATTTATAATCATGCATTTGTGCTTCATTTGATAAGAACATTCACCAACAACAAGGAGTTGGTGCACCCTGCTATTACACAGTTTGCGACTAGCTTCATATCTTTTCAATCCCTCTTGAATTCTATGTGGGATGTGAAGAGAATGTTTCTTTCAAACGAGTGGTGTGCTTTATCATTTAGCCACAAACTAGAGGAAGAGGCCATATGCAGGCTAATTTTATACCAGGAGAGCTTCTGGGGCGGGAGAGCAGGAGGTGTGTAGCATTACTAAACCTTTGGTAAAGGTTCTTCAATTAGTTGATGGAGACAAACCCGCAAGGGGCTACTTGTATGAGGCCATGGATAGGGCCAAAGAATCCATTTGCAGCTATTATGATGATAAGGGAGATGGGGGATTTGAGAAACAACAACTGATATGGGAAGTGATTGATGAGCGACAAAACAATACACTTTATCATCCCATTCATGTTGCATAGATCTACTTAAACCCCGAATTTTCTTACTACTGTGATTTCTTATTTGATGTTGAGGTCATGGATGGATTATTCACTTGTGTTCAAAAGATGGTGCCATCTCCAACAAAATGCACAGACATCTCCAAAGAAATGGAGATATACAAGATGGGGCACATTTAGCTTTGACATGGCTATTGTGGATAGGAAGACTAAAATGCCAGGTAAGCTTTAGTTTGTTTCAAATTTCATTGTCTCTTCATACTTTGCTTCAACTTTCAAATTTCAATTTTTTTCTTATGTTTATCTTATTTGTTGTAGATGCATGGTGGAGAAGCTATGGTGGCAGAGTACCCAATATCCAAAGGTTTGCCATTCAAGTGCTCAGTGAAACATGTAGCTCCTCCGGATGCGAGCACAATTGGAGAGTATTTGAAAAAATACACACTAAGAAGCACAACAGGTTAAATAATAAAAAATTCCAATTAATTTTTTGAATTCATTAAATAATAAACAATATAAATTATTATTTTAATTTTTTTATAATTATTAATTTATTATTTATAATTACGCCAAAGGCGTTCTCTCTATGGCCTTTGATGTGCAAACATTGTTCACTTCCACAAATCAATGAACTTCAATTTCGTGCTCCTTCCATCTTTTCAATTATAACACGTGGACGGTGATTTTATGGCAATTGCTTGTGTTAACATTGTCCTATTGCAATGCCGGTGTGAATGCCAGGCACCCCTGGGATCCGTCACCGAGGTTCCCTGTCCGTCAAGGGTGAGAACAAGAACGGCACGGGGGACACGAGGAACAAATCAGCATTTAATCATTCTGGAGAGGTAGGGTCAAGCGAAAGCGGAGCAAATTTCTTCAAGCAGTCGTTGGAAGCTACGGGAAGTGTTGGTGTCGCGAGTTCGAAACCATTGCCTGTGAGCTCCTGTACCAGTGCTCGAAAGCACGATCGGTGATTCGTGAATGTGGTAAACCTTGGGAGCCAGGAGGGGAGTGGACTTCTTGGCTATCTTGGATGAGCCTTTGCTCACGCTCAACCATTCCACCATTCTCAACCAATATGCATGCGTCTTGTCTTCCAATTGCATAAGATTTTCCCGGGGAATCGAACTGTGTCCAACCTCTGTCGGCTCCAAATTAGAATTTGCTCGTCACACAGCTACGGCAGTGCACTCATCCCATTCACTTCATAGTCAGAGGAGTACGTCTGAATGAAAATATTAGTTGGTGTATGTTGTTTCAGACACATCATCGAGAAGGGATCCTGTGTATCTTAAAATGCGGTCGTCAGAGCGTTCGTGTCTCTTTTTTGTTTCCATTGGTACACAGCGCAAGTTCACAGAAAGTACTCACATCACAACAAAGTGGAAAGGCAAGGTGGAGGTTCCCTCACCGGGGTTTTTCGGAACGAATTCGTACATGAAATCGCCAGAGCCCCCAACAATGATGATGCGATTGTTGGATTTGGCTCCAGAGTGAAGTTTTCAAGGCATTGACTTCGGTGTTTATTTTCATTTTTTGGTGAAATTACTAGTATATTAATCTATGACCCTTGTACATGTATGAGTCCCAGTGCCTTAATGACATGATCTACGTCTACTACAATCTCTACTTGTGGGTGAGGCAACTTGAAAAGACACCTAATGTGGAGGTCATCCCATTGGATGGGATTGACACCACTATTGCATGGAGGGTTGAGGCCGAGAAGCCAATCATGAAGTCAACGCCCGATTGGTTATAAAAGGAGGTAGTGGAGGGGGTAGTAGTTGTAGAGGAGGAGCAACAAGAGGATGAGGTGGCACCACCTACCATCGTCACCAGTAGAGGACGAAGTCTACCTCCTATAGCTCTTAGTTCTTCAGCTTCTAAGGCACAACAAAGTCCACTACCAACCCTAGGGCCTTCTTCATCTAGAGGGAAATTTGTTATATTTTCTCACAAGAGGGGCAGAGAGAAATCAATAGTACTAGTTACTTGGTTCATTTCATTGTATATGATATTATGACTTATGATATGAGATATATTATTATATTTTGTAGATATTTTGAGGTTGAGTCAAAACTCAGGACTCAGTGTTCAGAACATGATTCACTGTTATGTGTGATGTAGCATTACACAAATTACACATCTTATATATTAGTTCTTTTTTCATATTTATGTGTCAATGCATTTATTTTATGTTGTGGATGCTTTAGATATTAAAAATAAATAAAAATAAAATGATTTTTGTTGCATTTGCCGATTTTTACCAATTTTTCAAGATTTTTACGATTTCTTCTGATTTCAGAGCCTCGTCGATTTAATCATGATCGCAATTATCGCAACATTGGTTCCAACACCCCTTACTACATGCCTAGCATCATTACCAAACTCCACATGTAAATATGATCTTTCTCTATCAAATTGTTAAAGAGCTCTCGTGCTACTTTCACGTGGCATGATACACCACTATCCAAGTACCAAGCACTCTTGGTGGTGGTGCTAGTAGATAGCTAGGAGACCAACAAAAAGTCCCTCTCGAACTTTGTTGCAAATTCATTAAGTTGTGTCTATGCTAATACTAATTTCTGTTGTGACTTCCCCTTCCCCTTCTTCTTCTCTGAACACTATGATGCATAATGCCCATTCTTGTGGCAAATGAAGCACTTGATTTTACTCAAGTCCTTGCTCGACTGTGAGGTTGACCCCTCACCCTTACCCTTCTTGCCAAAACCCTTTCCTTTACGTTTCTTGTTCCAGTTGATCAAGGCCAAGTTCTCCTCTCCATCTCTTTGCCTATTGGCCTTAAGACTCGTATCGAGCCTCTTCCTAGATGCAATCATCCAAAAAGCTTCTCCCAATTGGGAAGATGCTCTTGAGCACAAATCCCCTTGACAAATGGTTCCCAAGACTTGGTGAACACATCCAGTGCAACATTAACCAATCATGTGCCCTTTATTGTCTCCCCAATGGCTACAAGTTGATCACATATTGTTAGAAAATGAGAAAGGCAAAAAGATTTTCTTATTCTTGATAATTACTTGTGATGTTTCTTGTTATTACAATTCTTTATATCTTCTTTCTTTTAGTTCATCAAGCAATTACCAAAGCAACAACACATAAAATAATAGACACCAGAAGTAGGCACTATGCCAAGGCAAAACCCCCTTGAGAGGAAAACCCAATCAAGAAATTATTCCTTTCAATAGTATTTTTTGAGACTCTTCACCCTAGACCGAGACCAGACCTTCCCTCCACACCAAGTCAGCCTCCCAGAATTTTGACCCCTTTCTAGCAATTTCAACTAGGCAACAGCTTCTGGCAATAGTGAAACTTGGAAGACATCGATCTCCCAATCTCGGGCACGAAACAAAGAGAGAGAGGCACCAAAATTTCAATTTTTCCTTTCTCCTTAGACTTCCCCAAACTTGCACTTACTTCGGCTTCCCAGCGACGGACTTCGCACATTTCCCAACTACAAGAGATATTGAACTTCTAGTGAGAGAGTGATGCCCCAAATGACTTCGACTAGCTTGTATTTATAGGCTTCTTGTGGGTCAAACTAGGGTCCTTAGGCCAACTTGATCTCTCTTAGGCCGACCCAATGTGGAGGATACATAAATTACATTTGACTCAATACTTAACCTTTTTACATGATTCAAAAGCCCAATAAGGATCTCTTTAAAAGTACAATGACTCTTTTGACTCATAATAAATCCTAGAAGTCCTCAATGGGGACTTTGACCTAATACATGGTGACCCAAGCATGAAACCCATACTTTAATAAGTCACAATAATAATCATAATAATAATTATTTTCTTTATACTTTTGACAAGTACATTACATGATGACTCAAATACATTAAATGAAGATCGAACCTAGTTACATATTCCAACACTCCCTCTTAACTAGGGAGGTATTCATAATGTACAAATACAATGGATGATCTCAAACTATATGAACCATGAAGAACTTTAAGCATCGCACTGCCCTGGACTAGATTCCTGATCAGGGCAATCTATCCATTGGTCTCTCAACAATTTAGGCACTACAATGCCACGAACTAGATTCCTGACCAATGCAATCTATCCAAGTGGGACTAAGATGGACTCAAGCTTTCAGCCCCTCTAGGTACCATCAAGCTTACTAGCTAACCATCACCCAAAATTCCACGTGCGTGTCAGAGCCCAATGACCAACACCACCTTTCCAACTTCGGGACATAGACATCAACACAAAGTGTCGACCAAATGTCTTCCCAGGCAATGCTTCACTCACAAAGCCTCAACTCTCCTAGATCCAGCAGATCAAGGATAACCAATCTCTCCCAATCAAACTAATTGGTAACTAGCATGCTATCAACACCTTCGACAGATTCCCCTGTACAGTCACTACCCCAATCAATAATATACTTTTACATGTACATAATCAAATAAAAGCCTCTGGGGTCTGCCATACAACTTGATGTTGCTTCTCAACTTTGTAGGACTATCAACCAAATCTTTGACAAAAGATTCCTCAATCATACGCTTTTCCTACTTCTAAGTTCTCATGCAGCAACATATCCTCCGAAATTCATTCTTCAAGCAAAACCAAGCTATACCCTCCATTTCAACCAGGGAGCATCTTATTATCCAAACTCCCTCTTAATCTTAGGGAGATCTTCTTTTGTTCAGGCTTCCTCGGGGAGATCAGCTTCTTCTTTTCGACATCAGAGAATCATTCGTGGCTTCCAACCATTTCATCAAGGTTATTATCATCTTCATCATATTTATCACATCGAGCATCTTCATCAAATTGAAGATTGTGTACTAGCACAAGTTAGATAGCAAGTACAACCAAAACTATAGAAGCATGAAGTCATCCATATCAAAATCACGAAGCATTTCAACTTTATACATATCAGATATCCAGACTTTCAAACAAGAGACATATACTCTTCAACAACTTGCTAGGGACTTTGTCATAAACCCTAGACTACTTCATAACAACTTTCATTCCATCTGGGGTTTCAATGTTTCTTTTAAACGTATGGCATTCCTTACTTCAACATATAGAAAACCCTAGAAACAATTCAAACAAATATAGATCTACAAAACATCTAACAACTTTCAGAATTCATATGTTAGATTACGAGAAAATGACTAAGCTTCCACTAGGGTTCGTTGCAAACCCTAGATTTTCGATCAACCATCAATCCCAACCAAAACTCAGATTTCAACAATCTTACACAAATCTCAAATTATCATACTGTCATCATACATTAGAGATTTTTTCTACTAAGGTTCAACTCCAAAACCCTAGAATTCCATTCCCACAATCTCAACAATCATTATATAAGTAGATCCCATATTGTTATATCACACAATCTAGAGAATTTAATTCCTACTAGTGTTTAGCTACAAAACCCTACATTTCCAAATATCATCATCATAGAATCTCATACAAGGACTTATATTAAATCCTAAGACTTATGACCATCAATAACCAGGTCAACACACATATCTAGGAATTCATAAGCATATCATATGTCTGACAACATTAATACATCTGACCTAGACCAAGCTAGGGTTTCGACCAAAAGGACATATCTATATATACCTAGGGATTCATCATCATGCAAAGGTATTTCATATCATGTGTTAGTCAAACCCAACTTCACAAAAATCAATAGAAGTTAGACATATAACAAGCTTGATTAGCTAGGATTTAATCAAACAAACACACACATACCAAGGAAATCATTTCTAAGACATTATAAGGGTCTTGCTTACTCATTTCACCAAACACTAATGAGTTAAGGTTTCAACATAAGAACATAGCAAACCCAACATTACCAAAACTTCAAAGGGTCAGGATTTTAGACCTTATCATTCAACCCTAAGTTACGTTTTCCTGATCATACCGAAACCCCAAACATGACATTATCAACAAAAACTTCAAAGAGCATTTTCTCAATAACCCTAAGCAGTTTAGGGTTTCAGTCATTCACATTAGCATTCCCTTGGGTTAGGGTTTTCCAGAATCTGTCTAGGGTTCTACAAAATCAATTAAGAATATGAATGGGGTGGGTAGATTTATCAAAGTGATGAATCACCCAAAACAAGAATCACTATGATTCAATATAGCTAGACACAACAATGTTAGTAATAGATTGTCAAATGAATAAACAAAAGAAATCAATGTTTAAAGCATACTTTTGTTCTTTGACAGACCTTGTCTTAAGAGGTCCTCTTTCATACTCCTTGAGAATATAACAGATGTCTTCCTAATCAAGACAATAGAGGGATAATGGTGATTAGTGTTAATATAATCAAAACTTTGTTGATCAGTGATTGTCATTAATGTCAACCCAAGCAGCACCAGGGGCTACCCAGATCTTGCATGGGCATTTTGACTGAATAACTTACTCTATTCTGAGTCAAGGATCTTCTAGATGGATTCTACTCATCAATATGTTTCCGCTGATATATGGCACACCACGTAATTCTTCACAGTTTGAGAAATATTCGTGTTTGAAATTAGTAACCCCAGTTAGTGGGCTAAAACCCTATGGGGTTGTGGCATGGCACTCATAATTGGTTGTGGTCATTAAATAGTCAATAATTAATAATAATAAAAAAATTCCTAAAATCCCTCCAACGTTCACTTGTTGAGGACCCTCTCAACTCAAGACATTCATATAAATAGTGACCCTCATATCCTCCTCTAGTAGGGATTTTGTGGCTTTACACAGGTCATCGTGGCATTTTCGTTATAACTTTTTTTCTTCGAAGCTTCAGACACTGAAATTAAAACCCATTTGAGCCGAAATCTTAATGAACCTCGTGACCAAATTTCAGATCTTGGTTCGCTATATTTTCGGAAATATGATCTGAGGAAGTTAGGGTTTTTGCAGGCTCTCGAATTCCATGTCAAACAGGTGACGTTGGGAAAATCATCATAACTTTCTCTCTGAGAATTGGATTCAAATTTCGTAAATATTCACAGAAAAAGGACGGACTGTAGTTTGTTGAGTAGCATTTTCAGGGTCGAAGGTCGCAACAGTGACACGTGGCACTTTGTACAAGTTCGCTCTACTGAGTCGGTCTATAATCAGGTCATCATGGGAGATTGGGCATAACTCTTTCTTGAAGAATCCAATCTTGATCAGACCTGTGGGGTTGGAAAGAGGACTCAGAGGGCTACCACAAGACGAAATTTCAGGCCCTGGAGATCCAAAATTACATAGATACAACAGATTCAAAATTGAGCTCCTAGAAGGCAAGAAAAAGCATGCATTCAAGGATCACTGTAGTAAGGACCACACATCAACAGTCAAGGGTAAGTTTCCTACAACAAGGTATGTATGATTAGTGTTTACATTTGAATTTTGAGTATCATCTCTGACATATGTTTTTGTAGGACAACATAAGTATATACAGTGTCTCGGTTATATATCTGTGTCTCTATATGTCACAATTAGTTTTTCAGATGTCCTATTCTTGATACTACACATTTTATGCTACATATTCTTGATGCTACACCAAGTTTGCTAAATCTATATGATGTTGTAAGTTCATGTTACTTGTCTCGTCATAGTTGATAAAATGATCTCTGTTGTTGTACTTAGAACTTGGTCCATCACAAGTTTAGGGTCTGTCATCAGTTTTTATTATATATATCTTTAGGTCAGTTTTGGATATAGTCTTGCATAGAGTCCAAGCCTATATCAAGAATGGGAGTCTTTGTCTACTACTACAGCAAGTCAACAACAAAAGTGACAAGCACACTTCAGGTACGCATTGTAATTTTTAATTTGTATTTATTCATTATTATGCACTTACATGTGTTTTGCGGGCAGAGGTAAGTTGAAGGGTATTTTGTTTTGTTTTGGGATTGGTTTGGCCGAACAAATTTTGCATGCAAGTAGAAGAAGATTCAAGTACAACTTCAAGCAAGAATTCAAGAGCAGAAGTATCAAATCAAAGGAAGCATTGCAGCGGGACATCCTTTGAAGACATGACAGCGATTCGTATATTGTGAAGAAGTGTCAAGGCCAAGAGTCATCATTGTAAAGTTGTAAAAGAGTCATTTGTAAAAGTGTCATCATTGGAAGAGTCATTATTGTAAAAGAGTCAATCTAGCTAGAGTCGAAAAGGCATTATTGGGAGGTATAGGAGTCTTTGTTGGGAAGATGTCATGGTTGGGTTGCAGGTCATAGTGTGATTAGGTGTTCGGTCAAAATCATTGTAAATCATATTGTATCGTGGATCGTTGTCCCTGATACGAGAATCCACACTCTTGTCTCATTTCACTCATTATAGGGTCGCAAGGAGGTGCTAGGCTGGTGCATGAAGTCGCCTACAGGTTGGACCCTGTGAACACTTCAAGGTGGTAGGTTGGTCTAGGGTGTTGGGGCATCCATTCAGTTGATTATTGAAGAAACCAGGGCATTGGCGCGTCCTTCCAGTGGGAGCTGGAGAAAAATGCTTTTCTAGAATTATAGGAAGTTGTTGCTTTCATTTCAATGGGGGCTGAAGATTAAAGAATTTATTAGAAAAGCGTTAGGTGGTTTTTGACCCGAAGGGGGTTTTCCACCTAAAATTATTGTGCCTATTGTGTTCTTTTATTTACTATTATTACTGCATAAAATTAATAATAATTGAATATTAACTAATGCTCTAAAAAGATTTAAAAGTGCTAATTGCCGAGGAATACTAATTCACCCCCCCTCTCAGTATTTCCAACAAACTTAAACAAGTATGTGAAACCAAAAACTGAAAGGAGATGAGATACATATCTTTGGGAGTTGTTGGTGTCTCCCTCCAAAGCTTGAGGGATGCCTGTACACTTATAAAACAAAAGAAGAGTCTTTTTCAAACATGTTAAAAACTATAAATTCTAAACATCAGAAATACAAAACTAGAATATCTAAGACTAAAGGCAAAAGACTTAATAGTATAAGTCCCTTACATCAGATTCTTCGGGTTTTGCTTTCTTTGTGTCTCCTTCTTCAACGGTGTTAGCATAATCTCTATCTCTCTTCTTATTCTTTGGATTGTCGGGACAGTCACTCTTGTAGTGACCCTTCTTATGACATTGATAGCACTCTATCTTGGACATGTCAACTTTCTTCCTTGGTCCTTTTGATTTCCTTCCTTTGTGTTGAGCAATGTAGGCATTTGATACTCCTTCGGGATTGGCTAATGAGATCCTCAATTCTTCCTGACTGCAAATAGTCCATAGTTCTTCAAAAGTGGGAGCTTCCTTCCAACTGTTAAGACTTGCAGCAAATGCACCCCAAGAGGGTGGCAATCCTAATAAGGCAGTGATAACGAGTTCTTTATCTAGAGCAATTTCGTCAATGGCCAAAAGATCATCCCTGATTCTTGCTATCTTCACAAAGAAGGATGCCACTGTGTCTTCTTGAGTCATCTTTGTGGTCCTTAGCTCATTCTTTAGACTTGCTACTTGACCAATGTTCATAATAGTAAATAACTTTGACAAGGCTTCATACATTTCCTGAGCATGATCAATGTTAGCTATGAATGGGACAAGGTTGTCCTTTATTCCTTCTACCATCAAAGTCATGGCCACCAATTGTAGTTCACTGAATTTAACTTTGTCATCATCACTGGAATCCTCTATAGGCTTCTTTACTTTTCCTTTGACCAAGTCAAGTACCTTGTTCTTTTCAAGGATTCGGTCAATCCTCTTCTTCCAGGACCTATAGTTTGAGTCCCCTTCAAGTTTTTTCTCTCCCTTTTCTTCCTTCTTTACCAAACCTCTGATACCATGTTAGAAAATCAGAAAGGTAGAAAGATTTTCTTATTCTTGATAATTACATGTGATGTTTCTTGTTATTACGATTCGTTATATCTTCTCTCTTTTAGTTCATCAAGCAATTACCAAAGCAGTTGCACATAAAACAATAGACACCAGATGTAGGCACTATGCCAGGGCAAAACCCCCCTCGAGGGGAAAACCTAGTCAAGAAATTCTTCCTTTCAATAGTATCCTTTGAAACTCTTTGTAATATCCCTACAGGAAAATTAACAGTAAATATTCAAAGCAAAATAGACAAACACACCATAAAATCAAAACAAACAATCAGGCCACGAATTTGAATCCAAAACAGCATTGCATACTCAGTTTCTTAATGGAAAGAGGTGTACAAGGTGTTGGAATGAGTGTACCTGGGCTTGCTCTAAGCAAGCTAGCAAAAGCCCGACATGATCAATGAATCACCCTCCTCAACCTGCTGTAAATTTGGCCCAAGTGTTGCGTTGTGAATGCCTAGAAATGGTGTTGCTTACTGAACTGATCTGTTGCTAGAGCCCTCTCTGATGCTCAGAACATTCCGGAAAATTAATCATGGCCTCTACTCAAGAAACCTAGAATAACACACGAAGGGTTTGGCCAAAGCTTGACTGCGGAATTTTGACCATCTTGGGCTTGGTTGGCTCTTTTGTTGGGTAAATCGACCCACCTAAAGATTTTGCTGCAAAAAATGCCTACAAACCCTATTAGAAGGCTCCCCAAGACTTCCCTTCTGATTTCCTCCACAAACTCCCCTATCTCCACAACTTCCCGGAGTGCCTCTAGCTATGACTGTGCAATCCCTGCGTTGTTGTAACTCAACTCACTATTGCAGATACGACTTGGAGTGAAGTAGAACTCCCTCCTAGGGCTGGCACTCGAAGTCTACCGAAGCAAAAACTGGGATTTCTGCTTGGAAACACCCGGTGTGCTGAATAGCACATGCAGACTTGGCTCACTGTTCAAGCATGCTCTTGTCAAAAGACAAATTCTAAAAATGATTGATGATGAGCAAAATGAGAGCCCCTCCTTCCTTTTGTCAATCTGCCTTGAAGGCTGGCCATGTGGGCCCACATCGAATTTTCCTCGCCTATTTCGCACCAATGGCAGCGTACTCTCCATGTGGACCTAAATTCCTTTGTGGTGGCCCCCACACTCCAACCAAGACGCAATCTTTCCATCTAACTCTAATGTTGAGGTGCTTCTTATTACCCACCACCTTGTGGGTGATATCCCCAGGAGAAATTTTTCTCCATGATGAGCCTCAGCCAACAGCCCCTTCATGCCTCCTACTAACTCATTGTGCCTTTTCTCTACCACCTGAGCCAACCATGTGGTTCCTCACCCACTTGTACTGATCGTATGTTTGAAGGTGGGCCTCCCAAATCGAAAGGTATGTCTTGTCATTTGATAATTGAGTATTGAGTTTACTTAACATGGATACCTTTGGGTATGGATTGATAGTGGGGTTTGGCGGAAAGAGTGGGCTTAGTTTGTACTCTTTTCTCCTTGATCTCTTTTGGTTGTTACCCTTGGATCTCAGTCTCATGAGATCTCCTTTATTGGCCATTTGGTTCTAGGGTGGTACTACTTGTGAAACCTCGACCTTGGGTGTGTGGTCTCGCTCCTTTACCCGCACATACTACTCCTTTTCCACTCACTATACCCCCATTCATCATTTCTACCACCTAGGTCCACATTTC
>APFE030429084.1:134607-153734 GCA_000404065.3 Pinus taeda
CCTATCCCCTTTGCCCCCACCTTGCATCAGGTCTAGAATGATGCCCCGGAGGTTGAAGCAACTAAAACAAAAAAGAAGAAAAAACATAACTGGCCACATTTTACAGGAAATTGTACCACAAAATGCAAAAGATGGTCAGGACAAAAATAATTAGCACGTGGGCAAAAGCCGACACATGAGCTCTACCCCATCCATGGCCATCACCCTGGTTCCATTGGCCCTAGATGGGCCTCCTCTATCATCAAGAACCCATGATTGTCCCAACCCCTAGAGGGCAATGAACCGCCCTTCCTCAAAAGGGGTAATCACTGCTATATTATACACATCATGCTCTTGTCCTTTGAGCCCCGAGCAGTTAATTAAAGAAAATTCATAAAAGGTAAAAGGCATATAAGGAAGGGCGGAAAAATCAAGGTCGGTGCACCTCATGTACCGCGACTGCTCCCTCCTATACATTATATACCCAAGTGTGGGCTTCCCCTTATCTAGCTACCCCTATGCCCCATTATGTGGCCCAGGGTTGCCCCTCTCATTCCCAATTCCAGCTCACCTATTTGTCACTTGCCACCCCCATTAGAAGGGTGTACCTTGGACATACTATCCCCTCTAAGGGCTTAAACCACATAATAAGGTACTTGGCTAACTCCCTTTGGAGTTTGGAGGCACTAGCACATGCCAAAGTCCACTACGGAAGGGCATGTCATTATGAAGTGCCCATTTTGTTATCCATGGTTTGTAAGCTCTTTTACCCGATTATTCTAATGGTTGATTGTATTGGAAGCCTAGGGGACACATTGGATCTTATGCAGAATTGCAGGTGGTTTCCATTTCGGTTTGGCTTCCCTATATGGGATCCTTACCCCCAGAGGTCCACATTGGCACATGTAGGGTGTGCATAGAGATCCATGGGTCTCCACAGCAGCAGACTGCACTTCATGGATGTCCTGAGACTACTAGAAATCCACTTTTGGGACGATGGTGACAAGATTGGTACACTATGCCCAACAGGCCCCCACAGGAGCCCCACACTCCTGGCAGATGCCCCGACACTTGTACGATGTCATGGAAACATTCATTCCACCACTTGGACCATTGCAGAGGATCTACAGGCATCTCTAATCCATATGGAGACCCATGGAGTCATTGATGTGCCCTTAGACCCACTAAGAGCACCACGGGCCTACTATTTGGAGAACAAGGGGCCACCCCCTTGTCCATCATATTTCGAGGAATTCATTCCTCAATGTAGCACTTCAAGATGTTTTTGAGCCTTTAGAGGGCCCTATGACATGCATACATCATTATTTGGCCCCTTGTGAGGCTTGTTTTTACATTATGAGCTAGTATGGTGGGCTTGTCACCATCAGAAATTATTTGCACATTATTTTATCTTTAGGGGCCCATAGGCTAATTCGAACTCATTAGGAGGCTATATATTGATGTTGGATACATTCATTTGTATCATCGTTGGACTTGGGATCTCTCTCATCATATAGAATTTTCGCGCTTTCTCCTTGGTGGATATTTTTGGAGATGGATGAGAATTTTGATGTATGGATTTTGGTTATTTCTCTTGTCTTGGAGCTTTATTGAGCAAACGAAACGCTGGTTGGATATACACTATAACGTTGTAAGTAAATTTTGATGCTATTATTCTTGTTGTTGCACACTGCTAAAATTAGGGCTAGTTGTTGCATTATTGAAATGTGGAATTGAGCATGGTTTAGCTAATTTAATGCATGGGCCAATGTTATATGAATGAAATGTCCTAGAGATTTATTTATCTCGAAAAGCTTGTATCATTTGCTTTGAAGTATAAATGCTTAAAGATCACTTTTCTTTTCCTTCTCTCAACATTGGACGAAGTTAACTTTCTGGGCCTCCTTGATTAAAGAAACCAAGTTCTTATCATTATCCTTGACTCCATATCCATGACCTAGGCATTGGTCCCTCAAAAAGGGTGATCATTTTAATCCTCTTTTTACCATTTTCCCCTTTTTCCCCAAGTCTAGCCCTAGTGGGTCACCTAGGGCATCAATTTCCTGGCAATTGGCCCAAGGAAAAATTTCGATCTCCTCTAGGCTACTGCACTGGTGGGTCCCCTCCCTCTCCTCCAAATTTGAGGCCATTATGATGGTGGAATCTCCGGTAATCTTAAGGCCTAGATCAAAGACCGAATTTTGCCTAGGCATCCCCAAGGCTGGACACTAACAGGATCAATTCAACCTTTTGAAGTAAATATTCTTATTGGTCCTTTCCCCTCACCTGTCTAGGATAGGAACATCGTTGGTTGCTATATTCCATCCCCGAACCTTGGGTCCACTTGACCCTGTGTGGTCCCAACTCCCACTTCTCAATAAAGACTATTTGTCAAAGACCATTTGGGAATCCAAGTTTCCAAAGATTATAGGGATTGAGAAACTCCTTTATAAGCCTATTCTTTCTCCCTCAACCCTCCAATCCTCACCCCTTAACCCTAGTGGACCAAGTCCCTTGCCTAAAGAGCAAGCAAGTTCCATTTTTCACTCCATCCTTGGGAAATGGTTTTTAGGGTCACTTCTCACCTATCCATTCACATCTACTTTACAAAGTGATCCCTACACTACCGGAACTCCTCCCGTCGGTGAAAGTCCGTAAAGAGCAAGTAGACTTAGCTGTGATGACAATAGGCTAAGCCTCCACGGTTGCCTTTGACATAGCAGTTTCCCTCTTAGGAATCCCTTTTAGGTCCCCTACTGGTTTGAGTGGTAGCACTTCTCATGCCAAAAATCGAATGTGGGTCCCCTAAGACAATGTAATATGCCAAAATTGAGCAAAATTCAATATTCACTTAGTGAAACACTAAGTAGGAATATCACAGTCCTCCCCGCCAAAGCGTTGCTTGTCCTCAAGCAACTGCAAAGAAGGATGTTGTAGTCTTTGTTCCCACTCCCAAGTGGCATCCTCTTTCAGTAGATTCCTCCATTGAATCAAAACCCCCTTGATGACCCTGTTATGCAGATGTCTCTCCCGGTTGACCAAAATAGCCTCTGGTTCCAGCACTAAATGCCCCTCATCGTCCATAGGGGGTAACTCTGTAACAGTTATGACTTGCTGTCCCAGTGCCTTCTTTAGGCAAGACACGTGACAAACGTTGTGCACCCGGCTTCCCAGGGGTAGCTCCAGCTCATATGCTACCTCCCCCACCCTCTGAGTGACACGATAAGGCCCACAAGAGCGGGGTTTGAACTTCTTGGCCCCCTTTTTGCCTCAAAAATACCAAGCCCCCAACTTCGAACTGCCTCTCAACTTTTCCCCTATCTGCATAAATCTTCTGTTGATTTGGGCCATTTGCAGTTTGTCCTTCAAAGCCCTTAAGATATCTTGGCTCTCCTGTATCCAGTGCTTGGCCCTTGGGGCCCTCCTGTCTCCAAACATAATGTCAGTGAAAGATAACGCATCATAACCATACAAAGCTCGAAATGGCAACATACCTATAAACAGGTGATGCATAGTGTTGTAGCAGTATTCACCCAAGTGCAACCACCTTATCCACGCTCTCTGCTGCCCTGTCACATAGTTACACAAGTAGCCCTCCAGCCACTTGTTAACTATCTTTGTCTGTCCGTCTATCTGAGGGTGGTAACTGGTACTCGAGGTGAGCTCAATGCCCACCAACCGGAATAGCTCCTGCCAAAATCCACCCATGAATCTACTGTCCCGGTCACTAACGATGGTCTTCGGAAGACCATGTAGCCGAAACACCTCTCTGAAAACAATTCGTCCACCTGTGAGGCTGAGTACCAAGTTGGAATGGCGAAGAAGTGAGTGTACTTTGTCAAGAGGTCCACCACTACACAGATGTAGTCTTTGCCCTATACTATGGGCAACCCGGTAATAAAATCCATCGATATGCGCTCCCATTTCCCCTCCGGAATGGGAAGCGGTTGCAACAAGCTCGCCGGGTGTGCCTACTCTCCCTTGTTTCATTGGCATGTGTCGCACTCCCGAATACGCCTCAGAACATCATCCTTGAGGCCCTTCCATGCAAAGCGCTCCCTTATGGTCTGATATGTCTTTGTGAACCCCTAATGCCCTGCTAATGGTGAATCATGAGCAGCCTGCAGAATCTTCTCCCTCAGCGAAGAGTTGGGTACCAAGTAAATCCAGTCACGGTAGTAGATCACTTCGTTCATCACTCGATACTAATCATCCATCACCAACCCATCAAGGACCTCACATGCAAACTTTTCCTTGGAGTACTCCACTAGTAACTGCGCCCTCCAGTATGGGGCGATGCTCATCAAGGAAAGAGTGGCTGGCCTCCTGGACAACGCATCAGCCACTACGTTGTGCTTCCCTTTGACATACTCAATGTCAAAGTCATACACCTATAGTTTGATCACCTACTTTTGTTGTCTCTCTTGTAGCTGTTTCTGCTCCAAAAAGAACCTTAGGCTATTCTGATCAGTCTTGACCTTAAACCTATTCCCCACCAAATACTGCCTGAACTTGGCCAATGCATGCATGATGGCCAGCATCTCCTTCTCATAGATGGACTAAAGTAGCTCATGGGGTAGTAGCTTCCATCTCTCAAACGCTATGGGGTGCCCCCTGCATCAATATGTCCCCCACACCCACTCTTGATGCATCACACTCCAAAACGAAATGATGAGTGAAGTCAAGAAGTGCCAACACCGGACAGCTACTCATGACCTCCTTGAGGTGATCAAATACCTCCTGCATTGTAGTGGTCCACTCAAAGGCCCCCTTCTTTGTCAAATCTGTGAGGGGTGCAACCAACTGGGAGAAGCCCTTCATGAACTTCCTATATTAAGTGCAAATGCCCACGAACACCCTCAGCTCAGTCACATTCCGAGGCTCTAGCCAATCCCGAATAGCCCTGACCTTCTCCTGATGTACTCTGACACCATCCTCCCTAATGATGTATTGTTGCTCCTCCAGAATGCGCAGTACTATCTCAAGGTGTTGCAAATGCTCTTCCCATCCGATTGTAAATCAATATGTCATCAAAGAACGCAAGCACGAACTTCCTCAACTGCCCACGAAACACGTTGTTCATGCATGGCTGGAATGTCGCAAGTGCATTGGTTAACCTGAAGGGCATAATCAGGAACTCAAGGTGCCCATAATGGCACCGAAATGTTGTCTTCGAGAAATCTTGGTCCCTCCCCCGAATCTGATGGTACCCTGACCGAAAATCAATCTTCGAGAAGAACTTAGCTCTCCTCAACTCATCCATCAGCTCATCTATACGAGGAATGGGATAGCGGTTCTTCATCATCTTCTTGTTGAGGGCCCTGTAATCAATGCACATCTCTAAGGCCCTGTCCTTCTTCACCAGTGCAACTGATGAAGCAAAAGGGCTAGAGTTGGGCCTAATGTGCCCAAGTGCAAATAGCTCATGGATAGCCCTCTATCTCATCCTGATAAGCCTTGGGATGTTGATAAGGGGTAGTGATGACGACCTACATCCCTGGCTCCAACTCGATAGTGTGTGCAAACCTCGGGTCAGGTGGTTGTCCCGGTGGTATGTCCCCAAACAACACTGGATACCTGTCAAGAATAGCTTGTATCTCTAGATGTGGTGGCTTGGGCATTCCCCTATCCTCTAAGATTCTCAACTCCATAGCCCACTCAATGTCTCAAGTCAGCCTCCATCCTGTGGGCCGAAACAACCTGTGGTGGATACGAGTGCATCCCTCGAAGCAACACAGTCCTTGCCATCTGGCCCTACAAATTCCATCTCCAACTTCCTCCAGTATGTTGTGACTATGCCCAGTGTATAGAGCCACAGGACTCCCAACACTACGTTGGTGTCCAGTACATCCACCACAAAGAAATGATCTGTCATGAAGTAGTTCCCCATGTTCACTGGTAAGGCTGGTACATAACGAGTGCACTGCATGGTTTTGTCCCCAAGCACAAGAACTAAGAATCCCTCAAACTCCTTAGTTGTGATGCCCCTCCTCTGAACCAACTAAGCATCAATGAAATTGTGAGTAGCCCCATAGTCCACCAGACCTAAGACACGCTACCCTTGAACAGCGCCTCTAATCATCATAGTTAAGAATTTGGGTAACCCACACAGTGATGCAAGGACCCCTCCAGTAGGAGTGAAAGAAACTCCCCCTACTGGTGGTGGTGGTCCTCCCCCTTGAGGTGTTGCATTGTCCTCTCCACCCATCTCAAAATAGGTCTCATCCTCTGCATCGTTGTCAGAGAAGACCTTGACATAGTGGGCCTTGCCCGTTGCACACCTATGGCCTAGTGCCCACGACTCCTAACAAGTGAAGCACAGTTTCCTCCTCCTGAGGTCTCTCTGGGTCTCATCATCCAGCTGCCCATGCACCTGATTGAATCCCGGTGGTGGAGCCCTGGTGTCCTTCCCCCACTGTTGGAAACCCTGTCTATGGGGTAATGATGCTCGTGCCCTAGGTAGGGCATCCTGTAAATCTCGAGCTCTCCCAACCGCATCCTGTAATATAGTGGGCCTGTTGGACCTCACCAACCCGTGCAATGGCTCTGCTAGCGAATCCACAAATATGAAGATCCTCCTAGACTCTAACAACTCAGGCACCATCAGAGACAATCACAAAAACTCTGAGATGTAGCCTTTTGCACTCCCGGTCTGCTTGAGCCTTGTCAACTCCCCGAAATACTCCTCCAGATCCTTCCTCTCAAACCGCTCCAACACCCTCCTGGTGAAATCATCATAGGCAATTACTCCCGCATGTCCCAACGTGGTCAATCGGTGGAACCCCCAGCCGTGGGCTTCCCCTTCCAAATGCAAAGTGGCAATGTTGATTGCCTCTCCTTCTGTCATTTGGTTCAGCTAGAAGTAAACATCCATCTTTTCGACCCATGCCTTAGTCGAGCTCTTGGAGGACCCATCGAATGTTGGGAGAAATAACCTCCCCACCGTGCGTTGCAAATTTGTCCCCTGCATGTAACCTCCTCCAATTTGTCTCGTGGGCTTGTTGTTGTCCTTCAACTGACAGAAATCTTTGAAAGTAATGGCCCTCCCAAAATCAAGCCCATAAGACTGATACTCCAGGAAATAGTCCCCATAAGGTGCCTCCTCCTGCTCTGGCTTCCCACCTGCTCCAGATTGTAAGAATGTAGGAATGGTGGATCTAGGGGGTGTATTCTGAATCAATGGCATGTTGGCCTAGAGAGATGCATGGTGATGTGAGGTGCCAGATCCTTCTCCATAGTGGAAATCCCCTTAGACTCCCATACCCTTGTTGCCAATGCCATTTCGTTGTCCCATTCCTTCAATGTTTCGAGACAAATCCTGCACTGCCTTCAGTAGGAGTTGGGCAAACTCCTTCTCCTCCTCCCTTTTGTCTCCTTCATTGTCCCCCATGTTTGTTTCTTCTACCTCCACTTCTGTAGTCACAGGATCAAGGATGATCTCTAAATGTCATTCCTTGCTTCTATACCTCTGCGTCCAGTGTTAGATGATCCAAAATACAAAATTCATAGTTCACAAAATTAGGATAGAATAGAATATTTAATTAAATATTGGAGACACTTAAAAATAGAATATTGTTGTAAAAGATATGACATCTAGAATAATGTCATATCTTAGGCTCCAATTTAGGAGAAGAGTTAGTAGATGGGTTAGAATTGCATTTATTGTAAATGGACACTTGTTAATTTAATAAGTAGTCCATAACTAGAATAGGTTAGGAAATTAAGCTTATATATAGTTCATTCTCCTGATTGCAAGTGTTGGAGTGTGTGTGTAAACTCTTGCCAGATTATTATGTAATTTCTTTCTGATTAATAGAATTGTGTGTCTGAGGACACTTCTGCCATTATTGTAGTATCAGAGCTTCAATAATGCAGCGGATGTGAGGAGGAGATTCCAACTCTACAAGTCTTTGGAAAACTCCATTGAATTGATCAACAAATGATTGGTATGAAAATTGTTCAGTTTTTGTTCAAAAGAAGAGAAATTTTATTATTTTATTGATTTTAGATTTTTAAATCTGAAAATCAATTTTTTTATTATTATCAAAATTTGCTTGTGTGTCTTGAATTTTTGTTATCTGCTCCGCTTCAACACATTGTTTGGCCATGATAAGAACATTTCTCATGCTTTCAATAAGGTTGTAGGCAATGTCGCCCAAGGCAACAATTCATTCGGCTCTTTGCAAAATTCTCATATTGCAAAGGGGTTCTTGTGAAGGGCCAAACTGTGCTCAGTAGCAAAACGAGCAATGACCAAACATATAAATACAAAGGAAGTCTTAGATCCGCACGGGATTGTGTATTATTATTGGTAGCAGTGGGGAATTAACCCTGGTGCAAGCCTTAGATCTCCAAAAGGCCGAGGCTTGCTGGAGAAGCCCAATAACAAGTATTCACCATGACACGGAAAAGGAAAAACAACAGAAAAAATCTTAAAACACTACCATAGCGTCTTACATACTCTGTATCAAGTGAAAGTATCCCAAATCAAGCAGCCATGAAGCCAGCTTGACCCAGCCAGCAAGCAGCGTGGAAGTTGGCGTGAGCCAGCCAGAAAGCAGCGTGGAAGTTGGCGTGAGCCAGCCAGAAAGCAGCGTGGAAGCCAGCAAGACAGTGTGAGCCAGTCAGCAAGCCAGCGTGAGCCAGCCAACAAGCAGCGTGGAATCCAACATGCAGAACCTGAATGTGTGGAAGTTGCCAGCCTGAAAGTCGATCGGAAAAATAGCAGAACCTGCATGGTGGAAGTTGCGAGCCTGAAAGATCGGAAAAATAGCTTGGAGGATAAGTGAATGAATGCATTAACTGTTTTTTTGTTGTGCGTACATATTGTTTTTTGGTGTTTTGTGCTTTCATATTTCAAAAAGGAGATAAGCATTGGCTTTATAAATTACGTGTGTGCTTTCACATTTTAAAAAAGGAGATAAGCATTCACTTTATGAATTACCTCCATTCACTTTTTAATTCACGTTTAAGATTTTCATAAAGTTCTTCTAAATGAATGAGTTTAAAAGAAATTAAAAAGCGATTAATGTTAATGGAGAGAGAAGGATTTTTCTATTGTTTGAAATTTGTAATTTGGAGAGAGAAGAAATTTTCTATTATTTGTAAAATAATATTTTTGGAGAAATAATGTGTGAAGGGTTATTTGTAAATGTTTGGGGCAGTAATTTTTTGAATAATAAGGAGATTTTATCTGTAATTTTTTATTTGGAGAGATAAGTGTGACATTGTAACTCAAAGTAATTTTTTCCTTTGAGGGGGGGGTTAGAGTACATTTTTCATATAACTTTGCAAGGAATGTAAATCAGTCAAATTTTGAAAGATTTCATTGTAAAATTCTTAAGAGAAATTGACTAGAGCCATGTGCAAAGCTCAGTCATTTCTCTCCTTCAACGACTATATGAGGGTCAAGGCCAAACCCCGATAGATCGTTTTTGCGTGGGGTGTTTTGTGTGATGTGTTGCTCATCTTTCATGTCCTTGATTCTTTTTGGTGCAAAGCTTCAAACCTACAATGTCCAAGTTAATTAATCTATTCTATGATTCTGATAAGCTTGAAGGGGTAAAATCATACAAGACATGGAAACATCTCATTGAAAGCACTCTAATATATAATGAATTGTGGCAAGACATATGCGATGGAGACGTTAAGCCTAATAAACCTACAGATGTAAGTTCACTTGCAAAATGGGAAGTTAAAAATGTCAAGGCACTAGCTCTTATAAAGTCTTCAGTTAATGATGAGATGTATATTCATATTGAAAACACCTTAGATGCATGGACAGCTTTGCGTACTTTCAAAGATCTATTTGATACACAACCTGAATCAAAAAAGATTGATCTACAACTTAAGTTGCTTCAACAAAAACTAACTGAAGGAGGAGATGTCCTTGAGTATATCTCCAGGCTTAAAAATATTAAACAAGAAATAGTAACAGCCGGATTTCCAACAGTAGATGACAGTTTCATGACCACAATTCTAATTGCTAGATTGCCTTCTTCTTACACGCATTTTTGGAAACTCTATAAGTGACCGGAAAGTTAGATAAATTAAAGTTTGATGAGCTAAGTGAGATGTTGGCTCAACACGACAAACTTTTGGGAAGAAAAAACAAGGGGAAGATGTCTTCTTCACAGAGGCCAGCACAAGTAAATCATCCACTGACAATTCTAGAGGAAGAGGACATTTCAATCAACATCCAGCAGCACATAGTGGACAAGGTCGTGGAAGAAGCCAAAATAGAGGAAACTTTCAAGGAAGAGGAAACAATCAAGGCAGAGGAAACTTTCAAAACAGAGGCAAATTTCAAGGGAGAGGAAACAGTCAAGGAAGAGGTCAAAGTCAAGGCAGAGGGCAAACTCAACACAAAGGCAGAGGACAGTATCAAGGAAGAGGCAGAGACTTTAATCAAATTGTCTGCAAAAGATGTAACGAAGTGGGCCATTTTCCAGAAGATTGTGGAACTTCCATTGATAAAATTCCAAAGTTCCATCAAAACACAGCTCAATTTGGCACTGATCAAGATAATGATAGTTCGGAATATGTCTTCACATCAAGCCAAAGATCAGAATCATCAACATTAGTTTCCACTTTTTTTCAAAGTGATTATGAAGATGCATGGATTTTAGATACAGGAGCAACTCAACACATGACTTTTCGATGAGACTTCTTTTGGAACTTCCAACCATGCCACCATAGTTCAATCTTTCTTGCTGATGATACAAAACATACGCCTTATGGAAAAGGTGTCGTTAAAGTTTATCTTCCTGACATCGGAGAAAGATTGATTTCAAATGTATGGTATGTACCCACCTTTAAAAAGAATTTGTTGTCTTTAGTCTCGATCCGACAAGTTGGACATCAGGTGGTTTTGGAGGATGGTCTAGTTAAAATTAACTCAATCAAACAGAACATGAAAACAGTGATGACAGGATGGAAAATTGTTACGAATGAAAGGAACAGTTATTCCAAGGAATTTTGACTTTGCAGAGGCAGCCATCACAAACATTTCACCTATCAAATTATGGCATGTGAGATATGGACATCTAAACTTTGACAGACTCTCTCAATTGCAAAAACAAGGAATGGTTAAGGGACTTCCTACCTTCAAGAAAGAAAATGCAAGATGTGAAGCTTGCATTTATGGAAAACAAAGTCGAGAAACTTTCCCGACAAGTTCATGGCAAGCAAACAGGTGTTTGCAATTAGTACACAGTGACATTTGTGGACCCTTGCAAGCTTCTCTAGGAGATTGCAAATATTTCTTACTCTTTATTGATGATTTCAGCAGAATGACATGGGTTTACTTCTTGAAGCATAAGTCAGAGGCATTTGAAAAGTTTAAAACTTTTCGTCAACTTGTTGAAAATGAAGTCAAAGAAAAGATTGGCACTCTTAGAACTGACAATGGAGGAGAATTCACTTCAAAAGAATTTCAAAGTTATTGCAGAGACAATACGATCAAACCACATCTTACAAATGTCTACACTCCACAGCAAAATGTAGTAGAAAGAATGAATCGCACTTTGTTAGGAATGGCGAGATCTATGTTAACTTTTAAAAAGTTAAGTCTTACTTATTGGGCAGAAGCAATCCATACAGTTGTTTACTTAAGGAATAGGTCTCCCACTGCTTCTTTGGATGGAATCACACCTTATGAAGCATGGTTTGGTTTCACACCTAAAGTTAAACACCTCAGAGTTTTTGGTTTCGTGTGTTATGCCTTAGTTCCAAAAGAAAAACGAACTAACCTTGACTCACGAAGTTTCAAATGCACAATGATTGGTTATTCAGATGAGAAGAAAGGGTACAAGCTTTTGTCAAATGGGAAATTTATTGTCAGCAGAGACGTAATTTTTTATGAAACTGAGAGTAACAGTGTTGAAGAAATAGAACATCTTCTTCAAAAATTGGAAACGAAAGGAGATAAAAGGAAAGGAAACATTCAAAGTCAACCAAATTCACAAAATTGGTATGAACTTGATTTTCCTTCCTCTGAAGATGATTCATCAAGTCCATCTACTTCACCAACACAGTCTGGGTCTTCTGGTAGTTCATCAGAATCTCCTAGTAGCAGTAGTTCTTTTGACAATGATTCTTCGGCCCCGGAGTCTGCAGTTAATCAACATACCTCTGTTTACATTAATCCTCTTTATAATGATGGTGACTTTTCAAAATCTCAAACAAGTGAACATCAATTGCCAAAATGGGCTGTTCAGCTTTTGAAAGATGTAAGGCCCAATGAGAAAAATAAAACAGGAACAAGGGGGTCAACCAGGAATGAAGGATATTTTGCCTTGATCACGAATGATTTTACTGAACCCTCCATGTACAAAGAGGTAGTAAAATATAAAGAATGGCAACAAGCTATGATTGAAGAATATAAGGCAGTTCAAGACAACAACACTTGGAAACTTGTTGATTGTCCTCAAAATGTTAAACCCATCGGATGCAAATGGGTTTACAGAATTAAGTTTAACCAAAATGGAGAAATCGACAAGTACAAAGCTAGACTTGTGGCTAAGGGTTTTGCACAATAGGAAGGCATTGATTATGAGGAGACTTTTGCTCCTACAGCAAAATGGAACACCATCTGCTTAACACTCGCATTAGCAGCACAAAAAGGATGGAAAGTGCATCAGATTGATGTAAAGAGTGCTTTCCTCGAGGAGATTTACAAGAAGATGTATATATGACACAACCGCCAGGTTTTGAAATTGAAGGGCAAGAACATAAAGTTTGTAAACTGATTAAGGCTTTATATGGGTTAAAACAAGTTCCACGTGCTTGGTATGCCAAAATGGATGAATACCTTCGAAAATTTGGCTTACAACGAAGTGAATCTGATGATAATTTGTATGTACGTCAACAGGGTCAAAATATGGTGATTCTTGTTATGTATGTAGATGATTTTATCATTACTGGAAACAATGATGATCATATTGTACAGGTGAAAAAGGAGTTACATGCAGGTTTTAAGATGACAGACTTGGGACTACTTCACTACTATCTTAGAGTTAAAGTATTCCAACGTCCACATCATATTTTCATTTCTCAGAGTAAGTATGCAACAGAAGTTCTTCAGAGCTTCGAAATGCAGGATTGCAAGCCCGTTCTTATTCCCATGGAACAAAACTTGAAACTTTCAAAATTTGAAGGGGGGGAAGGTGGAAAGCACTACTTATAGACAGTTGATTGGCAACCTAATTTATCTGACAACGACTCAACCAAATCTATCTTATGCAGTTAGTATTCTTTCACGCTTTATGCAGGAACCACGAGACAGCCACTGGAATGCAACCAAAAGGGTTCTACGATATATCCAAGGAACAAAAGATTTTGGTCTTCTTTACAAAAAGACTAAAAACTTTGTACTTGATAGATTTTCAGATGCCGACTTTGCTTGCAGTATTGATGATCGAGCATCCACCTCCGGTTATTTAATGAACATGGGGTCAGTTACAGTATCTTGGAGTTGCAAGAAACAAGCTACAGTGGCCACTTCTTCAGCCGAAGCAGAATACATATCAGCGTGGGAAGCAGCATGTGAAATTGTTTGATTGCGCAAAGTATTGCAGGATTTAGGCATTCCTCAAGCAGAAGCTACATCATTATTCATCGACAGCCAGTCAGCCATAAAGCTTGCCAAGGATCCAGTTTTTCATTCCAAAGCAAAACATTAGACACCAAGTATCATAACATTAGATCGCTCATTGCCAAGGACGTCATCAAACCAGTTTATTGTCCTTCAAAAGATCAGATCTCCGGTATTTTCACAAAACCACTTGGCAAGATCAAATTCACTAAGTTCAAAGATGAACTTGGTATCTGTTGTAATATATCTTTGGATCATAGGGGGAATGTTAGATGATCCAAAATACAAAATTCATAGTCCACAAAGTTAGGATAGAAAATTTATTTATTTAGAATATTTAATTAAATATTGGAGACATTTAGAAATAGAATATTGTTGTAAAAGATATGACATCTAGAATAATGTCGTATCTTAGGCTCCAATTTAGGAGTAGAGTTAGTAGATTCGTTAGAATTGCATTTATTGTAAATGGACACTTGTTAATTTAATAAGTAGTCCATAACTAGAATAGGTTAGGAAATTAAGCTTATATATAGTTCATTCTCCTGATTGCAAGAGTGTTGGAGTGTGTGTGTAAACTCTTGCAAAATTATTATGTGATTTCTTTTCTGATTAATAAAATTGTGTGTTTGAGGACACTTCTGCCATTATCCGGTATGTCACATTTTGCCTATCCTCCGGTGTCATAGACTGCGTTGCTCCCATATGTTCTGCCAAGTCTATAAGATTTGATACCACTGTAATATCCCTATGGGAAAATTAACAGTAAATATTCAAAGCAAAATAAACAAACACACCATAAAATCAGAACAAACAATCAGGCCACAAATTTGCATCCAAAACAACATTGTATACTAATTTTATTAATGGAAAGAAGTGTATAATAACGTGTTGGAATGAGTCACTAGCAAAGCAAGCTAGCAAAAGCCCAACATGATCAATGAATCACCCTCCTCCAATATGTCGTAAATTCGGCCCAAGTGTTGCGTTGTAAATGCCTAAAAATGGTGTTGCTGCCTAGACTGATCTGCTAGTCAGAAAATTTCGGGAAATTAATCTCGGCCTCTACTTAAGAGACCCAGAATAACCCACGAAGGGTTTGGCCAAAGCTTGACCCTAGAATTTTGACCCTCTTGGGCTTGGCTAGCTCTCCTGCTGGGTAAATCAACCCACCTGAAGATTTTGTTGCTGAATGCTCCAAAAAATGCCTACAAACCCAGTTAGAAGGCTCCCAAGCCTTCCCTCCTGATTTTCTTCACAAGCTCCCCTATCTCCACAACTTCACGAAGTGCCTCTAACTATGACTGCACGTCCCTGTGCTGCTGTAACTCGACTCACTGTTGCGGGTATGACTTGGAATGAAGTAGAACTCCCTCCTAGGGCTGGCACTCGAAGTCTATTGAAGCAAGCACTGGGATTTCCGCTCGGAAACACCCAGTGCGCTGAATAGCACATGCAGACTTAGCGCAAGCATGCTCTTGTCAAAAGACAAATTCTGAAAATGATTGATGATAAGAAAAATGAGAGTCTGTCCTTCCTTTTGTTGATCTGCCTCCAAGGCTGGCCATGTGGGCCCACATCAAATTTCCCTCGCCTCTTTCGCACCAATGATAGCGTACTCTCCATGTGAACCAAAATTCCTTTGTGGTGGCCCCCACACTCCACCAAAGTCGCAATCTTTCCATCGAACTCTAATGTTGAGGTGCTTCTCATGCCAAAAATTTCCCTCGCCTCTTTCGCACCAATGAGAG
This sequence comes from Pinus taeda, assembly GCA_000404065.3. NCBI lineage: Eukaryota > Viridiplantae > Streptophyta > Pinopsida > Pinales > Pinaceae > Pinus > Pinus taeda. The sequence goes on from APFE030429084.1 coordinate 149,932, forward strand.
TGTACTCTCCATGTGAACCAAAATTCCTTTGTGGTGGCCCCCACACTCCACCAAAGCCGCAATCTTTCCATCGAATTCTAATGTTGAGGTGCTTCTCATGCCAAAAATCGAATGTGGGTCCCTTAAGCCCACTTCTCCTAAGTGAAATAATGTAATATGCCAAAATTAAGCAAAATTCGATATTCACTTAGTGAAACACTAAGTAGGAATATGACACTCTTCACCCTAGACCAAAACTAGACCTTCCCTCCACACCAAGTCAGCCTCCCATAATTTTGACCCCTTTCCAGCAACTTCAAGTAGGTAGCAACTTCCAGCAACAGTGAAACTTGGAAGACTTTGATCTCACAATCTCGGGCACGAAACAAAGAGAAAGAGGCACCAAAATTTCGATTTTTCCTTTCTCCTTAGACTTCCCCAAACTCGCACTTACTTTGGCTTCCCGGCAACAGACTTCGCACTTTTCCCAACTACAAGAGATATCTAACTTATGAGAGAGTGATGCCCCAAATGACTTCGACTAGCTTGTATTTATAGGCTTCTTGTGGGTCGAATTAGGGTCCTTAGGCCGACTTGGTGTGGAGAATACATAAATTACATTTGACTCAATACTTAACCATTTTACTAGATTCAAAAGCCCAAGAAGGGTCTCTTTAAAAGTACAATGGCTCTATTGACTCAGAATAAATCCTAGAAGTCCTTAATGGGGACTTTGACATAAAACATGGTGACCCAAGCATGAAACCCATGCTTTAATAAGTCACAATAATAATAATAATAATAATGATTATTTTCTTTATTCTTTTGACAAATACATTACATGATGACTCAAACACATTAAATGAAGATCGAATCTAGTTACATTTTCCAACACGTATATGGGTGATCTTCATGAGGTGTTGCCGACATCAGCATTTTCCTTGCATTTTTTCTTTGCTCCCATCCCGTCACTCCTCCCGTCCCATCCCGTCCCGTCGCTCCTCCCCTCCCGTCCCGTCTCGTGCCATTGCAGCCCGCAGCCGCTGCAACCCGCAGCCGCTGCTCCCGCCCGTAGCCGTCTGCTTCCCGCCGCTGCTCCCGTGCTGCTCCCGGTCGCTCTCCCGTCCCGTCCCGTGCCGCTGAGGCCCACAGCCGCTGCAACCTGCAGCCGCAGCTCCCCACCCGCAGCCGTCTGCTCCCATCCCGTGCTACTCCCCACTGCTACTCTCGTCCCGTCCCGTGCCGCTGCAACCCACAGCCGTCCCTCCTGGCCTGTCCCGTCCCTTGCTCTCCCGTAACCAATCTCCCATCTTGTTTCACCCACAACCGCTGCTGCTCCACGGCTCTCCCGCAGCCCGCGTCTCACCCCTAACCCTCCCGTCTTCCTCCAGCAGCCGCAAATCCACCATTCTGCTACCACCGACCTGTACGGTGGACAGCAGAGTGCATTTGTAGACTTTCTCCTTAGCCACCATGTCAGAACAGCAACACATCAAGGACCCCGGGGAAGCTGAAACGCCAGATTTCAACAACAAAGGTCCACTGAAGTACTTACAACAGTGCCACAACAAAGATGAGAACGTGTACAGCCCCACCGATATTGCGTTAGAGACAGATTTCGCTTTTTGGACATCCCAAATTAAGTAAATCATGAGGAAAATGGAACACCTGGAGGCGGAGAACCGCAGACTGCAAGCCGACATCAATATTTTATCAGATAAAGTCCTATCGATAGAGGAAGACAATGCATTTATCAAAAAAACATTGCAGGAGTACCGAGAACGAAATGCAGGACAGCAATCCGACGAGACCTTACAGGCAGAGATGAGATATCTTAAAAGCAAACAGGAGGAAATCAGGTCCCAACAAGTGTCCCTTAAACAGGAGACAGATTCGAACATCAGCAAATGGGCACAGGTGGTCAAAGGAAAAGACAAGGCTCCTCCACTCATAGCGGTGGAGGAAGTATTAGAGGCAAAGCTTGTGGAAGAAAGAACCCGAAGAGCAAGAAAACTAAATCTTAAAGTAAGAGGACTCCCTACACCTCCCTCTCCAGCAGATCCAATGGATCTGGGGAACAGGTTTCTATGCGAAACTCTAGACATACCAGACATAACCTTGGACAAAGCCTGGCTAGGGCAGGACTCTACTCTCTTCCTCAGATTTCCTGACTTCTCGGACAGACTTCGAGTGCTCCAAGCCAAGCGAAAGCTATTCTCCCTTCCAAATAAAGTATTTTTAGATGAAGACCTCACAAGAGCTCAAGTAGCTGAACTGAAACAAGCCAGGGAACAAGTTGCAGCAGCAAGACAAGCAGGGAAATGGGCAGTGATTAGAAATCTTCGAGCAGTTATTCGGGAAACCTTCCCCTCGGGATGGGCACCCCGCTCAGGTAATTCCAAATGACAGGTTCGAACGGATGGGAGGCGGGGCACGGGTCTCTCGGTTCACAGCTGGAATGGTAATGGCTCCTTCTGGTCCTCACCAGGCCTACTTTATGAAGCCCTTAGCTCAGCAAACATCCTCCTGGTTACCAAGACTCACGTGAGCCCAGTCCGGCCTCTCCCCGACATTACAGGATACTAGTGGACCGCAGCTTGCAGACAGGAGACACGGAGCTCAGGGGGTGTCAGGGGTTCAGGAGGTGTGGCTTGCCTCATCCATGATAGCCTCAAGAGCAGAGTATCAATAGTCGCGACTGATGAGTATGCCAGATTCATGTGGATTCAGATCAGAGCCAGAACATCACTACCGAGAGACATTTATATCGCAGTTTGTTACTTCCCACCTATCTCGCTTCCTACGCTATTCACAATAGCTCAGACGGAGACCCTTTTTCAGACCTGTACTCTGACATCACCAAGGTTTTAGCAGTAGGGGATGTTATTCTCACAGGAGACTTCAACGCCCGGACCAAAGATCTCCAGATTCCTATGCATGATAGAACAGAGGATATATTTTGCACTTGGGGGATTGACCCGATCATGGTCGGCATGCACCGGACATCTGAGGATCACCTGGGACCCACCACAACCTATGGGAAATATCTGCTACAGTTGGGACAATCTCATGGGCTAGTAATTCTGAACGATTTACCATGTTTCCCATCCTCGCACTTCTTTACCTGCAGACCATTTGGAGATGGGGCAAGTGTGGTTGACTATGCTATTGCCAACCCGAATCTCCTTCCATACATCAAAAAGTTCTCGGTCACCCCCATCCCCCTCGCAGATCACGCCCTCCTCTCATTCTCCCTGCAGTTTGACCTCCAGAATCCACCCCCTACCCTTCCCCGCAGTCCTCCCAGAACCACCTCCGATTTGAGGAAAGTGACCCTGATCTCTTCTCCTCTATCCTTAGGCAGACTCTCCCATCAAAATCCCAGTTCACCTCCCTCAACTCCGCCAAGGACAGATACCAATGCCTCTCACATACAATCTGGAAGGTTGCGCTCCAATCCTTCCCCTTCTCTACGCATTCCGTCACCACCACCCGCAAACTGGGAAATTGCCCTATGAACAACTGGTATGACCAGGATTGTAAGTCTATGCACCAGGACCTCTGACACGCCTTTCGGAACTCTTTACCTACATACCCTGACCTCTGCTCAGCCTACCGTCGCCTCCTCCGCCGCAAGAAGCACCTCTTCATTGCTCATAGGAGACAGGTTCTTTCTACTCTCCTCCTTCGCTCCCCTAAAGATTTCTGGGGAACCATCCTCTCCCGGCGCTCTCTTAGCCCAATCAACCTTGATCCTGCCTCTATGTTCTCCCATACCTCCCAACTATATGACATCCCTGGGCAGCCCCTGATTCGGGTCACTT
>APFE030429084.1:154480-203644 GCA_000404065.3 Pinus taeda
ATAAAGTATTTTTAGATGAAGACCTCACAAGAGCTCAAGTAGTTGAACTAAAACAAGCCAGGGAACAAGTTGCAGCAGCAAGACAAGTAGGGAAATGGGCAGTGATTAGAAATCTTCGAGCAGTTATTCGGGAAACCTTCACCCCGGGATGGGCACCCCACTCAGGTAATTCCAAATGACGGGTTCAAACGGACGGGAGGCGGGGCACGGGTCTCTCGGTTCACTGCTGGAATGGTAATGGCTCCTTCTAGTCCTCACCAGGCCTAATTTATGAAGCCATTAGCTCAGCGGACATCCTCCTGGTTACCAAGACTCATGCGAGCCTAGTCCGGCCTCTCCCCGACATTACAGGATACCAGTGGACCGCAGCTTGTAGACAGGAGACAAGGAACTCAGGGGGTGTCAGGGGTTCAAGAGGTGTGGCTTGCCTCGTCCGTGATAGCCTCAGGAGTAGAGTATTAGTGGTCGCAAATAATGAGTATGCCAGATTCATGTGGATTCAGATCAGAGCCAGAACATCACTGTCGAGAGACATTTATATCGCAGTTTGTTACTTCCCACCTATCTCGTCTTCCTACGCTATTCACAATAGCTCAGACGGAGACCCTTTTTTAGACCTGTACTCTGACATCACCAGGTTTTTAGCAGTAGGGGATGTTATTCTCACAGGAGACTTCAACGCCCGAACCAAAGATCTCCAAATTCCTATGCATGATAGAACAGAGGATATATTTTGCACTCAAGGGATTGACCCGATCACGGTCGGCATGCACCGGACATCTGAGGATCACCTAGGACCCACCACAACCTATGGGAAATATCTGCTACAGTTGGGAGAATCTCATGGGCTAGTAATTCTGAACAGTTTACCATGTTTCCCATCCTCGCACTTCTTTACCTGCAAACCATTTGGAGGTGGGGCAAGTGTGGTTGACTATGCTATTGCCAACCCGAATCTCCTTCCATACATCAAAAAGTTCTCGGTCACCCCCATCCCCCTCGCAGATCACACCCTCTCATTCTCTCTGCAGTTTGACCTCCAGAATCCACCCCCTACCCTTCCCCGCAGTCCTCCCAGAACCACCTTTTGATTTGAGGAAAGTGACCCTGATCTCTTCTCCTCTATCCTTAGGCAGACTCTCCCATCGAAATCCCAGTTCACCTCCCTCAACTCCGCCAAGGACAAATACCAGTGCCTCTCATATACAATCTGGAAGGCTGCGCTCCAATCCTTCCCCTTCTCTACCCATTCCGTCACCACCACCCGCAAACAGGGAAATTGCCCTATGAACAACTGGTATGACCAGGATTGTAAGTCTATGCACCAGGACCTCCGACACGCCTTTCGAAAATCTTTACCTACATACCCTGACCTCTGCTCAACCTACCGTCGCCTCCTCTGCCGCAAGAAGCACCTCTTCATTGCTCATAGGAGACAGGGTCTTTCTACTCTCCTCCTTCGCTCCCCTAAAGATTTATGGGGAACCATCGTCTCCCGGCGCTCTCTTAGCCCAAGCGACCTTGATCTTGCCTCTATGTTCTCCCATACCTCCCAACTATATGACATCCCTGGGCAGCCCCTGATTCGGGTCACTTCCCCCCCCCACCTCCTGCCACCTCTTCTCCGACAAAGATATCAAGGAGGCAATATGGACAATGAATAGCAGCAAGGCAACAGACGAAGAAGGCTTCCAGGCAGAATTCTTCAAGCACGGACTTCACCCTCTAGTAGGATATCTGGTGGACCTTTTCAACCAGGTGGTTCGAGATGGATTTCCGGATAGCTGGTCACACCACATTATCTACCCGATCCACAAGTCAGGGCCTACTTCTGATCCCAACAATTACAGAACAATCATGGTTGGGTACACATTCTCCAAGTTATATGCCACAGTACTACACAGGAAGCTCTCCCACTTTCTTGAGCAGAGACAACTCAGGGCCAAGGGCCAAGCAGGTTTCTGTCCAGGCTACCAGACGATCGACCACATCTTCACTCTTCGAGCGGTGATCGAGGAGGCCAGGCATCGATCCTCTAAAGTGTACTGCTGCTTCGTAGATTTCCTGAAGGTCTTTGACTCAGTTCCAAGGGAAGATCTTTTCCAAAGGCTAAGGGAGATTGGTATTTCCTCGACTCTCCTGAATGCTATCATGCGTCTCTATGAGGCAGTCCTTGGTCATCTCCGTACAGTAGGAGGATTGTCGAATTTCATCCGAAGCACCATTGGAGTCAAGCAAGGATGCCCCCTTTTCACCTACTTTATTCGGGATATATATCGATGAGCTTGAGTCCTTCCTCCGAGAGCATATCAAGGATACAGATGGATGCCTTCTCCACCAGATCTTGATTTTTATCCTCCTCTTTGCTGACGATATTGCTCTCATTGCCTCCTCCCAAGAAGGCCTCCAGAGATAGCTAGATGCACTCGCTGCTTTTTGTGACCAAAGGCATCTAACTGTAAACTTGGGTAAGACCAAAGTGATTATCTTCAATGGAGTCAAGAAATCCTCAGATTTCCGCTTCCTATTTAAAGGGGAAGAGATTGAGATTTTCAGCACCTATACATATCTAGGAGTTCAGTTTTCAGGGCCTCGCTTCAGCCTACAACCAGCCCTTCAACCTCGGATCAACAAAGGGTACGGCTCCCTAGCCCTTCTGGAGAGACGGTGTTTCCGACACCACTTCCAGGACATCTTGTCCAAAATGAGCATCATGGACACCTTGATTCACCCCACAGTGCTTTACGGCTCAGAGATTTGGGGTCCCTCCCTTCTAGAGCCAGATTGGGCTTCAGTGGAGCGTGTCCAGACCCTCCTTTTGCGTCGTTTCATCAGATGCAAGCAGACAGTTCCCCAACACATCATTCTAGCTGAGTTCGGGGCTCGGCCTTTCCGTCTAGAGGTAATTTTCAGGTTAGTGTCCCTCCTGCACAGACTCCGAGGTTTGGCAAAGGCGAGGAAGGGTCGTGACAGATACCCGTATTTAGCATATTGCTCCTCGGAGCACATCGCCCGCATGCAGACAAGCCGATCCAAATGTTGGTACACTGGGGTGACAGATATTCTGAAGGCCTCAGGAATTCATATTGACCACCTCCCTCTTTTTCAGTACTCTCTGAATGCTCCTCGCCATCTTCTTCCCAATCAGCAAGCTCTGAATAAAATCATTAAGGATGATATTTACAGACGATACATTCAGACTACATGGATCAATCCTCCCAATGGGCTGCGCCCAAAAATCACCTTCTACGCGGAGCACTGCCTGGAGATCAGGGATGGGCTCATCATCAGACCTCAGTACACGCTCCAGCATTGGATGCATGCCCTTAGAATCCCCCTCGGGCAGTTCAGAGTCAGCTCTCACAGACTCCGGGTGGAAACAGATCACCACATCGATAGGCCAGACAGGATCTGCCAGCTCTGTCATTTACAGGAGATAGAAACAAAAACACGTTTCATCTTCGGATGCCCTGCATACTACGAGATCCGTGGCCATTTCCATTGTCTCTTTAGGTCTTCTCAGACCTTGTCCAACTTCCTCAGATATGTTGATCCGAGATGCCTAGCACTTTACCTCTATGAGGCTTTCAGATTTCAGGCCCGATTTCTCCAGCCTCCAACCAGACCAGACTCTACACAGAAGATCACAGACTTCTTTAGGGCGCTACCCTCAACACGGGGCACCAAAAGAAACATGGACCATCCCACTGATACTGAAAACAGATCAGTGCGGTCCCGAAGGGGCCAACCCACCAGACTGCAACAGCACCCCAGGATTAGTTCCACCCTAGGGAGGCGCCTTAGAACTTCCAGACGGCATCATCGACAGCCCAGCGTATCTACAAGACACCAGACTTTGACAAGCTTCCCTCAGTTTTCTTCTCTCAACCTCGGATGTTAGGAGTAGGGGATAGTCAGGGGATCCCCACCCCCTCTCTTCTTCCTCTTCTTCTTCTCTTTCATCTCTGCTTCATCGCAGTGCTCTGCTCTGAAACTGAGAGCTCCTTGCTTCTTCATTTACATTTTAGATGTATTCCCCGCTTTTAAAGAAATGTTAAAGGGGACCGTTTGGTCCACCGACTTGCATAATGTAATCATTGTAACCGACAGTCCCGTTGACCTACTATGGTCATTTGTTGGATATTAATAAAATTATCTTATCTTATCTTATCTAGAATAAATCCACTAGAGCCTTGAAAACCCCCCTAGTTGTTTTCTTTCCCGCTGAGTGAGGAATCAAGTGATCCTTCACAACATCCATAATGACTCGTTGAGCTTTAATGTCATTCTTTTCAGGGGCTGCCAACAATGTTGCATATAGTTGGTGGCCTAATCTCCTTATCAAAAATCTCCCAAAGGTCAAACTCTTTCAGCAACAAGGTAACCATTGCCTTTCAGGAAAGGATGTTAGAAACCCACTCCAACCTGTGATCAACCTTGAGACTGGTTGCTGCCATTTCTAGGTCTAAACAAATAAGTTGTCATGTGTCAATTCCTTCTAGCACTCACAAGAATTTACCACTGGTTTTCTACCATGCAAACTAGGAAATCGGCCACCCCCTATTCAAAGATGCTCTATATCATGTTCATTTTCTAACCCTGTTAAATGACTAATTATTTCCTAGTAAATTTTCCTTGCTAATTTAAATTAAATTTCAGCTTTACTAACTAAAAAGTACCACCGGGATTTTAACTGGAAAATAAAATTAATTTTCAGCAAAAGCAAAATAGCCAACTTTCACAAAAATATACAGAAATATTTGCCCTTCAAAATCTGTCTTTCATTCAATAAATATCCAAACATACAAGAGCTGCTTTACTAGGAAAATAACCTACTCAAAAAGCAATAGTAGCTACAGCAAATTTCTAGGGACAAAGGGGGCACCTGTACAAGTTGTACAACCCTCCCAAAGTTTCTGAATCACCCACAAACCTCTTGCTAAATGCTGATGTGACTCGTATGGCCTGTATGACCTCTCTATGTTGTAGTATGGCCACACTGCTAGTCAAACATGTGCCCTAGTCTGTTGTACGACAACCGTATGGCTTGACCTGCACCTCAACCTACTCAATCTACCCCTGTACAGTCATGGCATCCACATTTGGATGATTTCCCTTGCCACCACACACTGCTCGTCTTCTTTTGGCTGTTGCAAACTTGGATGAATGTCGTTCTACACCCAATCACTAAGATCTCACTGTCTCATTATGTCTTGTAATGTGTCTTCTCCCTTAACCTATCCTCTTTTTATAAGTTTGAGTTATGACTAAATCCACAACTCTAATCTCCAAAGTGATTGATGGTTGAGATTAAATCTCAAATGCACTTGAGATCAACGGTTATTTATCTAATTCAGTAATGCATATAACCTTTGCATTTCATTAGAATAAACTCACTTTTCTCATAAAAATAAATTACTTTAACAATTAAAGTAATTGCTACGGTTAAGAATCAATTAGACGACTTCCACACGTCTAGACACAGACCTATGCTAAAGTACCTGTCTGAGCTACAAACATCACCATAAACAACACCCCAAGGACAGCATAAATGATGAAAGAATAGCGTCATCCAATTCAGTGCTCCATAAATATACGTCAAGACAATTCCAGCAATAAGAGAGCATTAAGATCTATAAGACATCCTCATCCACAAAACATTTCATTAATCCTCCAAAAGAATTTAAAGATATTCTACTAATCTCCAAGGGATTTCTTCCAAAATTCACCATACATCAAATGGAGAGAGTAAACACTTATATAAAGTTTCAACTCTATGTCCTCAACAATAAAGAAGTATTTGTTTTCCTAGGTCCATTAGTTCTCCCAAGAATAACAAAAAAAAAAAAAAATCTTCTCAACAGCTTCTTACTAGAAATAGCACTGAGTTGTTGATATTCACTTTCTTCTCCAAGAACAAATAATAAAATATCTAAGGAAAAAAATACAATAACATTCTCATGTAACCAACTCCATGAGGCAAAACAACGATAATAAACTAATGTTGGTTATGCCAACTGTCTTCTCCAAGGTGGTTAACCATGTCAACAAGCTCCAATGGGTGCTCTCAAGCTCCTCCGAGGTAGGTTGCTCCTCTAACGACCTCCATAAATGAACAAGAACCAATTCCGAATGGCACGTGTGGGCTGTTACGCACCATTTTGTGGGTGATATCCCTAGGAGAAAAAATTTTCTCCAAGATGGTCCTCAGCTGGTAGCTAGCAGCCCCTTGCAGCCACCAACTAGCTCGTTGTGCCATTTCTCCACCACCTAAGCCAGCCATGTGGTTCCTCACCCATCTGCCAAGATCATATGTTTCAAGGTGGGCCTCCCGAACCTAAAGGTATGCCTTGTCATTTGGTAACTGAGTATTGTAGTTACTTATCATGGACACTTCTGGGCATGGATTAATGGGGGGATTCGGTGGAAAGAATGGGCTAGGTCTGTGCTCTTGTCCCCTAGACCCTTTTTGGATGTTAACCTTGGATTCTAGTCCTATTGGATCTCTTTTACTGACCCTTTTGACTTTAGAGATGGTACTTCATGGAAAACCCTGATTTTGGTTGTGTGGTCCCGCTCCCTCATCCACATATATTGCCCCCTTGCAACTCATTATGACCCCATTCATCATTTCTCCCACCTGGGTCCACATTCCTCCACTGCGTCCACATAGAGTTAGCTCTCCCCTTCCCCTTGCCCACACCTTGGGTCAAGCCTGGAATGATGCCCCGGAGGTTGATGTACCTAAAAAGAAAAGTAAAAGCATAATTGGCCACATTCAACAGGACATGTACCACAAAACGCAAAAGATGGCCAGGACAAACACATTTAGCACATGGGCAAAAGCCAATACATGAGCTCTACCCCATCTTCATAGCCATCAACGTGGTTCCTACATTCCCTAGATGAGCCTCCTTTATCATTTAGGAACCCATGATTGTCCCAACCCCTCATGGGCAATGAACCGCCCTACCTTAAAAGGGGTATCCACTACTATATCTCACACATCATGCTCTTACCCCTTGAGCCCCAAGCAATTAATTAAAGAAAAATCACAAAAAGGCAAAAGGCATATAAAGAAGGGTGGAAAAATCAAGGTCGGGGCACCTCATGTACCGCGATTGCTCCCTCCTATGCATTTTATACCCAATTGTGTGCTTCCCTTTTACTAGCTACCCTTGTACCCCGGTATGTGGCCCAGGGCTGTCCCTTTTCACTCCATACTCCATTCATCCCTCTACCACATGCCACCACTTTTTGAAGGATGTACCTTGGACATATTGCCCCCTTTGGAAGTTCAAACCACCTAATGGGATACTTGGTTAACCCCATTTGGAACTTGGAGACATTAGCACCAAAGCCCATTATGGAATGGCAGGCCATTATGAAGTTCCCACTTGTGGTCCATGGTTTGTAAGCCCTTTTACTCGATTTCCTTGATGACTTGTTGTACTAGAAGGCTAAGGGACGCATTGGATCTTATGCAGGATTGCAGATGGTCTCCATCTTGGGTTTGGTCTCCCTATACGGGGTCTTAAGCCTCCAGAGGGATACATTGGCACATGTAGGATGTGTGTTGAGAGCCATGGCCCTCCACAGCAGTAGAAAACACTCCATGGATCCCTAGAGATGTTCAGAGATTGCTCTAGATTCACCTATTGGACAAGGAAGATGCACCTGGTCACCTTTGCCCAGCCAACCCCACAAATGTACCATGCACTTGGCAAATGACCCAAGACTTGTATGTTGATGTGGCATTACTGAACCCTTACAAATGGTCTACAGGCATCTTTGACTTACTTGGAGACCCATGAGGTCACTTGTGTGCCTCCGCAGCCATTGGGAGCACCACAAGTTTATTATGTGGAGAACAAGGTGCAACCCCTTGTCCATTACTTTTGGAAATCCAACTCATCATTCTGGCACTTATGGACTTCAACAGGCCTCTTAGAGAGCCCAATGACATGCATTATTGATTATTAGACCTCTTGGGATGCTTATTATTTTATTTATGAGCTAGTTTGGTGGGTTTGTCACCAATAGATAGTTATTTGCACATTATTTTAGTTGATGGGCTAATGTAGGCTCAAATTAAGTAATTCGAACTCCTAATGAGTGTATAAATAAGAGCGACATGAATTCATTTGTATGATCACTTTGGATTGGATCATTCTTCTTTGTTGAGAATTTCGCACTTCTTTTTTGGAGCATGGATGAATTTTGATGTTTGGACTGGGTTATCTTATCTTGGAGCTTCTTTATTGTCAAATTATTGATGGTTGGATATGTTCTCTTACATGTAAGTACACACATTTAAAGTTATTCTTGTTTTACTTTGTCATATGCATTGGAATGGGATTTTTGCTATACTAGGGCTAATTGTTGCATTGCATAATTGCGAAATTGTGGAATTATTGTTTCTACATACAATTTCTCAATGTATGGGCCATGTATGTTGAATGAAATCTCCTAGGGATAATTCTACCATTGAATTTATCTTGATAAGCCATCTCTTTTTGAAAAGTGAAGTATAAATCTTTGAGATCACTTCTTGCCCTAAAGGCCAAGCGAAGTAGTTCTTGAGGCCTCCTTGATCGAGAAACGAAGTCCTTTCTCATTATTCTCCTAAACTCCATTCTCCCCAAGGGATTAGGCATTGGTCTACCAATAGGTGGTCACTCGAAGAACCATTTTTCTTCACCTTTCCCTTTCTCTTTTAGGTCTAGCCAAGTTGGGTCACCTAGGGCATCACTTTCCCGACAAAGTAGTCATAGAAAAATTTCGATCTCCTAGCCTCTACTGCGCTGGTGTGTCCTCAAGGCCTCCTCCAAATTTGAAGAAATTCCGAGGATGGGATTGTCAGATATCCCAAGCCCTAGCTCTGAGATCAAACTTTGCCCTGGTGTTCCCTAGGCTAGTACCTCATAGGATCAATTTGACACATTTAAAAGGAAATTCATGTTTTGATCCTTTCCCCTTCCCTATCTGGGTTAAGATCATCATTGGTTGCTAAACTCCCTCCCCTTAACCTAGGTTGGGTCCACTTGGTCCTGTGTGGTCTCATTCCTTTGAAAATTCAAGTCTTCAAGAGCCACTTGGGATACCAAGTTCAATAAGGATTTTAGGGATTGGGAAACTCCTTTAGAAGTCATATCCCCTCTACCTAGCCCTTAAATCCTCACCTCCTTCTCCTAGAAAGTTGCGTACTTTGCTTAAAGAGCAAGCAAGCTCTATTCTTGACCTCCTATGAAAAGAATCAAGCTCTATTCTTGATTCATCCTTCACAAGTGACTTTCCATACACTGGGTCTCCTCCCATCGGTGAAAGTCCGTAAAGAGTAGGGAGTCTTAACTGAGGTGATAGTGGGCTAAGTCTCCATTGTTGCCCTTGATCGAGTAGTTGTCCCTTAAGGAATCCCTTTTAGGCCTCCTGCTAGTTTGAGCGGTAACATGGCCAAAATGTGACAAGGGATTTAAAACGACATATTTGAGATTACATAACTCCCTTTGTATTTATCAAGAATTTTTATTAACCAATTTTCAAAAATGTCACGCCCACTTAGCATCTAATGGTGTTGAACTGGTAATCAGGGCATTCTCATAATCTAGCACCAAAGGTATCCTCTCGCATGTCATCCAAAAATAGTAAAAACACCAAGTGATAAGCAAGTACAAGTGGCAAAGCTCCAAGCCAAAACGTTGGAAATTTAGTAGCCATGGTCGGTATTTTCATTAGCTAAATCAAAGGAGAAATTATGTATTTTCAATTTGTTCAAGTCGACCTAAATTTGTTCAATTCGTCCCCTCCTAAGTCATGTCAGCCGGCCCAAGAGACACGTCTTTTCACATTAGACGAACAACTACATATTGAGCCTACTGGCTCCCCTTCAAATGCGAATTCAGATCATCTTATCTATCTTTGTTTTGGTAAGTTAATATCTTTGAGGAACGCTACAAATCTGAGGCTCATTATCTCTTGTGGAACATTGTGGATATGTGCCACTTATCTATTGTGGAATAGTATGGACCTATGGCACATTCTTCTATGGTATGTGAGCCTCTCTGAGGATGTATTTTTTGTGGTTCATGCAAAGTTTATATGTGGCACTATTCTCTGTTCATGTGAGCCTCTCCATGGATGTATTTTATGTGGTTCATGCGAGCTTATTTGTGGCACTGTTCTCCTATGGTATGCAAGCTTCTTTGTAGGTATGCGAGCTTCTCTATGGCACTATTACCGATGAGCTTCTTTATGGCTCCTTATCTCTGTTGTAAAGCAAAGTTCAATGACTCTATGACTGAAAAAGAGGATGAAGTTTTGTCCATATATTATGTTATATTAGTTGATGTACAATTGATGAATTGAACTCTCTATCATAAGGAAAGATTGATGGGTTTTCCCCTTGTGGGTTTTGCCCTGGTTGTGAGCCTAATATTTGGTGTCTCTTGTCTCTTGTCTCATTGTTTATTGTGATCTCTACTGCTCTATTGTAGAAGTGAATGGTTGAAATTCTTCATGTGTCATTGCTTGATGATTGAAATACTCTTAAGAAGTGATATTGTATCATTATAAGTAGTTATCGGTTTGAAAATTGCTCTAGTCTTGATTGCTCTAGAAAATCAACACAAAATGCATTGTCAAAGAGCATTAATGAATGTGCCAAAGATATCCAATGAATGCTCACCCACAAGATGAATAAGAATCCCATGTGTGCATGCATGCTAAAAATAGGCAAATTCTCTCACACGTTTCCAAATAAAAACTCCAAGTTGAAACCATCTTCCCTAATAAACGTGCAAATGGCTAAGTAAAAGGAGGAAGATGTCAACATATCAAATAATAACCCTCAATCCATGTTGGAAATATTGAGAGGGCAGTCAATAAGTATTTCACTTACAATTAGTTGTTTTTCTTTCACAGAGACGAAGGAAATTACAGAGTATCACAAGAATATTTCATTAAAAACCCATACCTAAGGATAGATCGGATGCTCCTTTGTATGGTTTATGGAGGGGCTTCTAAGAGTGAGCCATTGGAGGAGTTTTAGGGGGAGGGGCTTCTAAGAGTGAGCCATTGGAGGAGTTTTAGGGGCACAGCTGCCTTGAACTTTTAACCTTTAGTTAGAATGAAATCTAAAGATGGGGTTGTTAGGATTTAATTTCTTTTGACTTGAGAAGGGGCTTCTAAGGGCAAGCAATTTGCAAATTTAGAAGAGGAAATATTCAAATATAAAATTTGAATCTTATATGTCTTAAAGCCCAAGCAAGGAGGCTGCTTGGCTTTTTGGCATAAGGATTGGGTTTTAATTGGATGTAGGACACCCTTTGTAAGTGCAAGACAAGTTTGAAGTCTTCCACAAAAGATCGCTCCATGAATCGTGATGAAAAACCCTTGACATGATATTAATAGCAAACTGACCAATAATGAAGTGCCTTGTCACCACCCCTTGGGGTTTTCACTCACTAACTAGGGTCTTCAATGTTAAACACACATAACTCTCAAACCGTGAGGCCTTTTGGGGCGTGCCACATACCACTGAAACCATCTCGTCGAGGAGAATCCAATGGTGAGAATTTCTGAGGCAAGCTTTGTGATCTGCTTCTTCAAAAATCCTCAACAAGTGCAAAGTACATCCTTAATCCAAAGAACCCAAACCCTAGAGCTAGGGTTTCCAGCCATCCTTCAATGGAACTTACAACTTGATATAGTTTAGACAAATATTAAGAGCGTTCATTAACTATTGTTTGCATCAATGAAAACACCATTCAACAATCTCCCCCTTTGTCATTGATGGCAACACATACTCCTTCTGCAAGTACAACTCCCCTAACTTTATGCCTTGATCTTTTTTTATTTATCTCCCCCTTTGACATCAATGGAAAAGGGTGACTCCCCCTAACAATCTGCCTGTGCTTCCCCTGACGAAATGCCTTCCTCTGTCATCCTGCAAGATACTTGTCAACTTCGAAATGCCTTCCTTAATGTTCGCTGCAATAAACAACATATCTCCCCCTGACATGCCATGCCTCATATAAATTGCCACAACTAATTGTACCTGTCAATATGGATCAACTTCCCTACCAAATCTGCTACTCCACTAAAACTGCCCACGACACTTCATATCTGACAATTGTCAGCCTTTCAAAGATCGATCTTCAAGCGTGCAATTGTTGCTACTTAGACTCGCCCTCTTCAATATTCAGGGAGTCATCAATCTGACATGCCATGCTTCATACAACTTGCCACAACTAATTGTACATGTCAATATGGATCAACTTGCCTGCCAAATCTGCGACTCCACTAACACTGCCCATGACACTCCTTCATATCTGTCAATTGTCAGCCTTTCAATGATCGATCTTAAAGCGTGTAATTGTTGTTGCTTAGACTCCCCCTCTTCAATATTCAGGGAGTCATCATGCTGAATTTTTCAAAATAATGTATGAACCAGCTCTTCGATCAAATCATCCTTAATCTTGTCATCATCTAATGTATCTGTGGATTCCTTGTGATCTTTTGCCTTTACAAAACTTGAAGGCATTACTACTAAAACTTCCTCATTTGCTTGGTCTTCTTGCATCTATTTTCTTTTCATGTACCTAATATTCAGGTTGTCATTCATGGAAGATTTCATCTTGTACCTGCAATCTCGAGCTACGTGCCCATAGGTATGGCATTAGTAACATTCAATGTTGGGCCTAACTAGTGGAGCATGACACGTACTTCCCACTCTTAAATTCATCATGAAACTTGTCTCGTGATCTTGCAAACCTGCTTCTAGGGTCTTGATTCCATTGATAATGTATTTGATAATTGCACCTGTCATAAGCCTTACAATCCCTAGCCATATGTCCAAAGTTAGTACATGAAAAACAATAACCATTAAACAAATTAGCATACCTGGATGAATTATCTTGTCTAGATGATATTTTGTATTCATTCTTTCTTGGAGGTGCAGCCTCTTGTTGATCCTTGTCTTTGAATCCTTTAGCATTAAGTCTTGGAGTCGCAACATTTTTAATCTTCTTTTGTCCTTCATTTTGATTTGGCCTTTGACTGCTGATGGGCTCATCCAATGCTCTAGAGTTGTTGGCAAAATTCTATTGGACATTTTCTTCTTGTGCTTCCATACGTAGGTAGACTATCTCTGCTTCTAAATCTTCCCTTACTTTGTTATTTTCTTCAAGTTCTCTTCTAAGTGAGTCTTCAATTTTTTTGGCTTCTTCCAACTGTACTTTAAGGCTGATAATGGCTTCCTTTGATTCTTCATTTTTCTTATTGAGGCTTCTGGCATGTTCTTTTGCTATCTTCAATTTGTCTTTGAGAGATTTGACGTTTCCTCTTTCAACTTGACAATTTGTCAATTGTCAACCTTTCAATGATCGATCTTAAAGCGTGCAATTGTTGTTGCTTAGACTCCCCCTCTTCAATATTCAGGGAGTCATCACGCTGAATTTTTCAAAATAATGTATGAACCAGCTCTTCAATCAGATCATCCTTAATATTGTCATCATCTAATGTATCTGTTGATTCCTCATGATCTTTTGCCTTTACAAAACCTGAAGGCATTACTGCTAAAATTTTCTCATTTGCTTGGTCTTCTTGCATCTATTTTCTTTTCATGTACCTAATATTAGGGTTGTCATTCATGGAAGATTCCATCTTGTACCTGCAATCTCGAGCTACATGCCCATAGTTATGGCATTAGTAACATTCAATGTTGGGCCTGAATAGTGGAGCATATGACACGTACTTCCCACTATTAAAATCATCGTGAAACTTGTCTCGTGATCTTGCAAACCTGCTTCTAGGGTTTTGATTCCATTAATAATGTATTTGATAATTGTACCTGTCATAAGCCTTACAATCCCTAGCCATATGTCCAAAGTTAGTACATGAAAAACAATAACCATTAAACAAATTAGCATACCTAGATGAATTATCTTGTCTGGATGATCTTTTGTATTCATTCTTTCTTGGAGGAGGTGCAACCTCTTGTTGATCCTTGTCGTTGAATCCTTTAGCATGAAGTCTTGGAGTCGCAACATTTTTAATCCTCTTTTGTCCTTCATTTTGATTTGGCCTTTGACTGCTGATGGGCTCATCCAATGCTCTAGAGTTGCTTGCAAAATTCTGTTGGACATTTTCTTCTTGTGCTTCCATATATAGGTAGACTATCTCTGCTTCTAAATCTTCCCTTACTTTGTTATTTTCTTCAAGTTCTCTTCTGAGTGAATCTTCAATTTTTTTGGCTTCTTCCAATTGTACTTTAAGGCTGATAATGGCTTCCTTTGATTCTTCATTTTTCTTATTGAGGCTTCTGCCATGTTCTTTTGCTATCTTCAATTTGTCTTTGAGAGATTTGATGTTTCCTCTTTCAACCTTAAGCTCTTTTATAACTCTAATCATTTCATTTTGAAATTCAATCTCATTCCTCTCTTCTTCATCTCCTTCTTCTTCAGGAGCTTCCTTCTTGTTGTCCCTAGCCATGAATAATACTCTTTCTGTATTTTCTTTGTCACTATCGCTTTCTTCTTGAGATGAGAAGTTGTCTTTTTTAGAGAATAAGCTTTTCTTAAAGCCTTTCCTTTTACCTTGCTTATTAAATCTTCATTGACTCTTCTTCTGTTAATTTTAGGTCTGTTCTATGCTGATAACAAATTTACTTCAATTTTCCATATTAGCTCAATATCAATTCCAGATTAGCAATCACATTTAGTGTGATAGTAAAATGCAGATAGAACATAAAATAAATCGCAGAAGACAAGCCAAGACAAGAGAACACAAGATGTGGCGCTAGTCAGGGACAAACCCCAATGTGGGGAAACCCTTGATCAATTCTTCTTCTATGTTCTTCAATAGTTCAGTAGAGAGAGAGAGATAGTACATATACATTAGAAGTCAACATATTGACTTATCTAAATCAAAGCAGAAATCTTCTCTAAGAAGATAGCATATGGGGTAGCTGATTTGAGCTGAGTAGAAAGCATACGGCATCCACTGATCCAAGGTGACTCCATCACCATGCTGCTCCTCACTGTGCTGCACTCAATCATCATGCTGCACCTATCACTGTGCTACACCCCATCACTGATCTGCTTTCATCACTGTGCTGCACCCAATCATTGATCTGCTTTCATCATTGTACTGCACCAATCACTGAGTTGCATTCATCACTGTGCTGCACCCAATCACTGATCTGCTTTCATCACTGTATTGCACCAATCACTGAGTTGCACCCATCATGTTGCATCCATCATGACATCCAACATGTTGCAACCATCAGCCATTGCACTCACCAGTCTTAGCTGCTTGCTATGGCTTATAGCCTAGTAGAGCAGCTAGACTCCTTCAACAGGTCCAGAGTGCAGTCTCCTAATAGTCACAAAATCTGCCCAGATTTGTCTGCAATTGTCCTCTAAGGGAAGGTTGTCTCCTTTACAAGACCGTCCTTCACTTGTCATCACAGGATATGGCATACAGTCATAAACCCAAATACCACTGTAGTAAGAACACTATTAAACGCCAGGATCTCTGATCAATCATCACTGAATCTCTGTCCATTCATTACTGCATGTATATATCTTGCATGCCATACATTAGACTAAATATATCACTATCATATGTTCACAAGATTTTACTGCTATGCTTTACTGTCATTAGCACGTGAGTACTATCACACAACACAGTCATAACCTTATACTGAAGATAGTTTCCCACACATGGTAATTTCTTTATTTTACACTCCATTGACCAAGGGCTCTCTATACTAGCCCAACACAAACTGTCCATCCAGAACTTAGATTAGGGCTCCTACCTTGCACTCCTTCCTGTGCAATCCGCTGTCCCAAAATAGTGCTAAACACATGACTGGGCTTCCTCTATACAGCGTATAGGAGCCTTCTTCAACAGCAGATGTAAGGCAGCATCTAATCCTTCTTTTGCTGTGGAGTAAGGCCTGCGGTTAGGGCACACTTGGACAGTGACTAGGGCACAAACTGCACTGTGGATTTAGTCTCATACATCAACGTTTAGGGCCTGTCTTCCACGTCTAATTACACCTCATCGTTGGCTATGGTTAGGGCATGTTGAGGCCTCCTTTATACACCATTCATCTGCGTCTATAGGGCTGCATTAGTCCTTTTATTCTCTACAAATAGGTGTCTTTTCCTAGGACAACGTTTAGGGCTTTTAAGGACAGTGACTTAGGGTCTCTTCTAGACCTGCGTTTAGGGCAGTTAGAACTTCTCCTTGCTGCGCTATAAAAGTCTCCTCCATGACTGCATTTTAGGGCATCATCTCTATGATTGCATTTTAGGCCATCATCTCCATGACTGCGTTTTAGGGCATCATCTACATTAGGGCAACATTGTCTTCTTAGGATCTCTCCTCCCGCCAAAACCCAAGACAAGTGGAGAGGAAGAGATCACAAGAAGTGTGTGTTCAAATGACCTTCAAGGCACCTCTATTTATACTAAAACGTTGAGCACAAGTGGGGGCAATTTGGTTGCTGGCCGACCTTGACGAATTGTCCCATAACACAAATAAATTCATATCTCCATAAATACTTATCGGAATCAGATGATCTTTAGATCAATCTTGTACCTCTCAATGAGAGGAATCCAAGAAAAATATCAGCTGCCAAAAATAAGATGACCCACATGGAGTTTGGCCCTAGTTGCTAATTTTAACATCTTCCCTTGCCAAGGTACTTCATCTTCGTTACCCTAGTCCTTATGAGGCTATTTCGCTGCAAAGTGACCAATCTCACAATAATTGAAAGAAATTAATGGAAGTTTACCATTGAACTTACTTGTTCCTCTTTTCATCTTTCTCGCAAAGTTTGCAATTTCTTCATCTGAAAATTCTTCTTCTTTGCAACAACTGGAGCTTGGTTTTGATTCTTGTTTGTTTTTCCCAATCTTCTTGGATTTTGTGAATGTTGCTTGTCGGTTAGATGGACCATCTTCTTGTTCAATCATCATTTCATAAGTTGTAAGAATCATGTGTAGCTCGTCCATGCTAAGGTTGTTTAAGTCTGATATATCTTCTAAGATGGAAGCTTTAGGATTAAATCTTGTTGGAAGAGATCTCATGCCCTTTCGTATAATAACCTTTTTATTAGTTGGTTCTCCCAATCCTTCCAAGGCATTTGTTACTTCATCCACTTGTTGAAAGAAAGTTGCAATGTTCTCGTCTTCCTTCATCTTCAGTTGTTCAAACTGAGCTCTGCAAATTTGAAATTTTGCTTCTTTGACCTTTGGGTCTCCTTCATATATGTTTTGAAGCTTGCCCCAAAATTCCTAGTTGTTTTACAGGACCTTTTGTATAATAACCTTTTTATCAATTGGTTCTCCCAATCCTTCCAAGGCATTCGTTACTTCATCCACTTGTTGAAAGAAAGTTGCAATGTTCTCATCTTCCTTCATCTTCAGTTGTTCAAACTGAGCTCTGCAAATTTGAAATTTTGCGTCTTTGACCTTTGAGTCTCCTTCATATATGTTTTGAAGCTTGCCCCAAAGTTCCTTAGTTGTTTTACATCCCAACACCTTAACATAGACCGATTGAGTGAGTCCACTCATAATGGCATTCTTGGCTTTGGCATCATATTTGACAAGTTTCCTACATTTTTCATCTATTGGAGGAGAGGCTTTTGCATCATAGCCTTGTTCGACTATTTCCCAAATATCATATCCTTGTGCGAGTATATATACCTGCATCCTTCCATTTCATAGTGCATAGTTTTGCCCATCAAACAGAGAAACGCCATTCTTGGCGTACTCCATGATCTCCCTTCAATAGTTAGACTGATTGTGCAAGTATATATACTTACATCCTTCCATTTCATAGTTCATAGTTTTGCCCATCAAATAGAGGAACTCCATTCTTGGTGTACTCCATGATCTCCCTTCAACGGTTAGATTGATTATATAAGGACCTGCTCTTATTCCAATTGTTGGAAATACTAAGAGGGGGTGAATCAGTATTTCACATCCAAATAGTTATTTTTCTTTCACAGAGCCAAAGGAAATTACAAAGTATCACAAGAATATTTTGTTAAAAATCCATACCTAAGGATAGATCGAATGCTCTTTTTTATAGTTTATGGAGGGGCTTCTAAGAGTGAGTCGTTGGAGGAGTTTTAGCGGCATGGTTGACTTGAACTTTTGACCTTTAGTTAGAATGAAATTCAAAGATGGGGCTTTTAGGCTTTAATTTCTTTTGACTTGAGAAGGGCTTCTAAGGGCAATCGATTTGCACATTTGGAGGAGGAAATATTCAAATATAAAATTTGAATCTTATATGTCTTAAAGCCCAAGCAAGGAGGTTGCTTGGCTTTTTGGTGTAAGGATTGGGTCTTATTTTGATGTAGGACACCCTTTGTAAGTGCAAGACAAGTTTGAAGCCTTCCACAAAAGATTGCTCCATAAATTGTGATGAAAAACCCTTGAGCCTATATTAATAGCAAATTGACTAATGATGAAGTGCCATGTCACCACCCTTTTGGGTTTTTACCGGAGAACTAGGGTCTTCAACTTTAAACACACATAAATCTCAAACTGAGAGGCCTCTCGAGGCATGCCACATACCACCAGAACCAACTCGATGAGGAGAATCCAACAGCGAGGATTTCTAGGGCAAACTTTGTGATCTGCTTCTTCAAAAACCCTCAACAAGTGCAGAGTACGTCCTTAGTCCAGAGAACCCAAACCCTAGAGCTAGGGTTTCCAGCCATCCTCCAATGGAGCTTCCAACTTGATGTAATTTAGACAAATATTAAAAGCGTTCATTAACTATTGTTGGCATCAATGACAACGTCATTCAACAATCCATGTGCAAGGACTAGATGCATGCCAACTAACTCAATGGAAGAGGGGATGGCCACATCATCAAGCAATAAAATACAATGGAATATGAATATGCCTTCCAATGTGTGTCAATAAGGGGAACACTCCACATAGGTCAATGCTCCATGTCATAATAAAGTTGTCCAAGTGTTAATAACCCCCAAATAGGCTACAGTGCTCACAACATAGGCTCCACACAAGCTCAACCATGCCTAATCAAACCATTGAAGGACATGGAAACGCCAACACATGGAGCAATAATTAATCATCAAAGCTTAGGGAAATCTTTACATGATGGATTCCTTATCCCGCAATGCACCTAGGTTTAATTAAAAATGTGGGCAAATGCTAAGCAAAACCCTCCAATACCCCTCATATACTAGATGTGAACCTCCAACCACTAAAAACATGCCATGTCACCATGATGAACATATCCATCAATAATTACTAGGGTGTTACATCAATAAGAGCCATAACATCCCACATTGTCATCACCCAACCCCTTGGGGGACTAGAACCATCATACATATGTGCAAGGAGTAATACCATGATACTAAGATAAGTCATATAAGTAGCAAGCATCACCATCAACTATCCACTAGCATGTTTATTTGTCAAAAAAAAGATGTGCAACCATGAAGAGAGAACTAAGCCATGATAATCATAGAAATGGAAAAATGAGTCTCCTCCAATCCAATATACTCAAGCACCCCAATTGAAGTACCATACTCATAAAGCTATCATCCTGCAAATCCCTGTAATGTGTAATGAAAATCACATGTGTAATCCCTGTGCTATCTGAGGGGCAACACTAACTAGGTAGGTTAGAAATCAGACTAGGATTATCACCATGTGCCAAAGAATTTTAACACACCTGCCACAAATTTGTACAGGCCATGTTCCTTTACACCTGATGCAAGTACTTTTGTGGTCTTCTTCACAACAACAAAAGAATTATCTCCTCCCTTAAACATTACATCCAAATGTGGACTTTGACTGGTTATTTCACTTATTGGAAGAATATTATTTTTCAAACTTGGAATATAAAGGATTGTCTTGAACATGAATGTCTTACTTCCTGATTCAAACTGAGCATTGCCTCTTCCTTCCACATACTGTGTTTTGTCATAACCCATAATGGTCATAGCTGATCTTGATTTCTCATCAACAAACCGATCAGATCTGCTAGTCGTACTTTGAAGCACTAGACTTGCCTTGTGTTTGGAAAGCAACAAAGGCCACAAATTCCTTTTCTTTTTCCTCCTCTACCACAAAATTATAAATGATGTAATGTGAGATGAGATAGATGAAAGAATGGTAAAAGTATTTGGTACATGGGTAACATACTTTGGGCTAACCCTGTGTTGTAAGTGATACAGCATTATTAATAATATGTGGTGTTACTGTTTATTGTTCTCTCCATTTCTTGTGCTCAATGTGTGTACATAGGTAAAGTCTGATACAGTATCAAAGCCTAAGTTTTAACTTTTAGGTTAAGTACCTCGCCTATTGGGAGGTCACGGGGTCAAATCTTCTCGATGCCCTTGTGGTTAGGCCCTGCTAGTTTGGCCAGCAGGTAGATCCCTCTGGGTTGATCTACCTAGATTTTCCTTTCTTTTGAAGTCCCAAGGGATAGCTCAGCTGGTCGAGTTCCTATTGCTAAGTACCTCGCCTTTCGAGAGGTCACGGGGTCAAATTGCCTTGACGCCCTTGGGGTTCGGCCCTGCTAGTTTTGCCGACAGGTAGATCCCTCCGGGTTGATCTACCTGGATTTTCCCGTGGATGTAACAACCACTCAATGTCCATGAACCACCCTTACAACAACAACAAGTTCAACTTTTTGGCATATAGAAGATTGTCAAAGTTAGTGACAAAAAAAGGGTTTGGCCTGGAATCTGTGTTTAAAGGTAGACCTCTCAGGAAGGAGAAGACACTATTGGAAAGTGGAAGACAATTGAAATCGAGGCAAGTTTTAATTAATTAAAATTTTTAAGCTTTCAAAAAATTAAAAGATGCTAAAATTTGAAGGTTATTTTTTTATTTGGTTTTGAAAGCCCACAAAGGTAGATCAATATGTCTCAGCTCTTCCACATTCAACAGAGAGTCACAGCACTGAGCACGGAGACAGATACAAACATTCCTGGCTAGAAAGCAAAATCGTAGAGATAGTGACTATATACCAGCAAATATAAACACGGTGGAAGATTATCAGCCCAGCTATGAATTTCATCAGGTAACATAATTGTGACATTGTTGTGGGTGATCTATCCATGACATCTGTTAACTGGTTCTAAAAGAATCATGTCAGGGAGCACCAGGAGGGTCTGTTATCTCCAGGCAAACGAAAACGCACATGAGAAAATTGCATCTGAGGCAGACACGAATGTGACAAGAAGATGAGGAAGCGTAGCAAACATCCAAAAAGGCAGTGTGGATACTCGATACTGGTGTAGACAGGCAACGTGGACAAATTGTTGACATCAATGAATTTATTCAGGTTGTCTCCAAGGTTTAAAACTTAAGGAAAATAGAGTAGAAAGTTGAAACTAAAGCAACATCATACACTGGAGCAGGCATGTACTACTTAATACAAGCAGACCATAACTTTATGGCAGTTGTTACAAGTGGACCACAATCTGGGTAATTCTGTTGGAGTTTACACAGGACTGCAAAAACATCTAGATCAAACCATGAGGGTAGACAGAAAGTCATTGTTGCTCCTAAACAGAGGCATATGTTAAAAAGTCATAATCAAGAATTCACTAAAAGTACATCATTGATCCTCTCCAGGAAAGGAACAGAAGTCACAAAATTAAATTTCATAACTTGCACGGCACAATATACAGCTTGCATTGAGGAATGAAATACAAGGTTAAAATTTCACCATGATTTGCTACTCTGGAGAGGAACCCAGGAACAAAGAAACTGGCTTTCTAACATGAAACGGTATCCATGCTGTGAAAGTTTTTACCAATAAATTCTTCATAAGATGGAATAGACATTTACCAAAACCTAAAACGTGTATTAATCACTTATATCAAAGACGGACATGACATAAAATTCCAGTGAATGAGATTCAGAGATCCAAGGTTCCCATGATAATATCTCCAGCACTACTGGCAAGGGACATTTCCATCATCTCCGTGATCTGCTAAGTCAAGTAGATGTAAAAGCAATTTTTATTCTTGCAATGCTTGAGTTGGGTCATTGCCATCACATTTGTGCCGATAAACTCTGTACATATACTTTTATTTTACCACTTTTTTGCCAGGGTCATTACCAACCTCCATACCTTGTATATTCCACACGTGTAACATTATCCTTCACGTTTACTACTTCATCCGGACCATTGCCGCTCCTTCCGTGTCTGTATCTATACAGGTGACAGTTTCACATTTACAAATTTTGACCAAGGCCATTCCAAACTTCTCTGCACCTTGGCCAACGCTATAAGCAAAATTGTAAATGGATAAAATGTGCTCATTGAAAGTCTGTCAGTGGTTGGTACAGACCCCCAAAGTCATGGTGAGGGCACTTGGGTGAGGAAGTGGATGCATAATAAGAACGGAGTTAAGTTTACTTGAAAACACGGATACTTAATAATCACAAAGTTACAAATAAGTGAGAAGGCAAGTGCCTACAATAACTTCACCAACTCAGAAATCAAAATATAAACACTCAGTACAGAACTGGGTGTCGCATTGGAAACTTCATCCACGATTAGGCTGCCCTTAATAAAATCGTCCATCAAATCCAGCACAACACGGCACTTGACACAAATTACAAAATATGTAAATTATCAGATATCCACTCTGTATGGTGGCAGAGGCCGATATCTGAACTTAATCTGCATAAATGTAGTATTTAATATATTAACTTCAGCTACAGAATACAATATGCTGCATATTTTTGCTAGCATGGGCTGTCTGGCCCATGCAAACATGCCATTCTACGCAGTTCGGAAAAGTACAAGCCCTGGGCGGATTCAACAAGTAAACACCCACCCGTGACTCTTGGCAGAAGAGATCTTCAGAGAGTGTTATAAGCCAACTACATTCTATCGTAACACTTCCAGAACGACTTAAGACGAATTTGCAATAGAGTTAGCAATTTGTAATAATAAAAATGAAAACAAATTGAAGTAAAAGTATATTATAAACATCAAAATTTAATATTCCCCGAGTAATATAAACACCAAAACAAAACTGAGGATTATCTTCTTTCAATTCACCTACCAAATAGAAAAGGCCCTGAACTGTTATCTACCAGTGTGAAGTGGCTCCACAAATAAATTTACGCAAATCTACAAATATACTCAAAACTAACAATTTTACCTGGGCAGCGAGCTCCTGGTCCTCTCTATTCCTATCCAAAATCGAATTCTTCGCCTTAAGGATTTCTTCAAAAGAGGCCCCCTCTGCAACACCCAGAAGATTCAACGCAGTCTCAAAAGACATCTCAGACGGCACAGAATCATCTGCCTTAGAATTGGCATGTATCTGCAAAGCCCTTTTACCACTCTGTCCCCAATAATTCTCCTTCCTAACGCTTCTCCAGCTCGGTCCTGGCTTTCTTGAATACCCTCCTCCACAAACCACTATTCCACACCGTTTCGGAACCCTCCAACGAGCATGGCCCCGCTCCGCTCCCCAACCGCAGATAGAACCCTTCGGCGGCGCTTCGCCTAAGCCAATCGACAGACCCACCATTGCCATCTGCAGAATATACAGGAAAACATATATACATTAAGTATATGCTTCTGTAAATTATTCAGTTGAATGACAGTTTATTGAGAATGCGCCTATGGGTGGTGTTTCTTTTTGTTTTCTTTTTTCGTTTTACCTTGAAGCAGCTGAGGAAAGGAACGGTGCTGAATGGCACAGAAGGCTCCAATTATTGTTATATTAATTGCTTGGCCAGATTTCAGAGAACGGGGAATAACATGTGGGCAAGTCCGTGGATATTTGTACATTGTGGCTGGCGTAGGACGCTTGCAAAACGACCGCTAATTTATGTGGGATGGAAATCCCCAGGGGAGGCGAGGTGCGATTTTCACCCCTTGTTACACTTATCCATGATAGCAACGGGTCATCTCTTTGTCAAACTCTGGTAAAACAGATGTTTCTTTCTGTTTCACCCGATTCAGAAAAATTGTTCCCGGCAAGGTGAAATTCTATCGCTGAATTTTAGAAAAACACACTTATTGAAAACACTTTTTTTTACTCACTATACTTGAAATGAAATTATATTTTAATAGTCTATTATTGGTGTGATTAGATTTTTTTTAAAGGAAAGTAGTATTTTTCTTATATAACTAATTGATTATTGGTATCTTTAGATTTTTTTTGGAAAAGAGTATTTGTATTATATAATTAAGTAGATAGTTTTTTATGGTGAGGTTTTTTTCTCACGATAATGTAGGAGATTTGTCGGTCTTTAAGGAAAATATATTTTTGCTGGTGTGATGTTTGTGGGTTTCGATTGCTGATCTCTGATAGGATGAGCTCTTTGGTGCTTGGCCCTTGCCGCATTTATCTCCATACCACACACCCTTGCCACTTGTCACTTCCATATGGGGCCGCTGCTATAATAATTAAACCTTCTTTTAATGGTTTTGCATGAAGTTCACTTTATGCCGTGTAGCTTATCATTTTTCAACACTTGTCCTTTATCGGAACCAACTTTTATCCGTCGCGTGTCCCTTTGAGGAGAGAGAAAAGACCTATTTGCCGATAATTTCTTTGTTAACCTGTAATCAGCCCTCCTCGCCACTTTAACACTAGTAGTTTTGATAATATCGCATATCGCAACGGACGCTATTTTCCTTTGTTAAATGCTTTAAGCCCAAGGTTCTTTGAGTCTTAATAACCGCGCGTCAACCCAATATCGGAGCCCCTCTATCAGAACTTTTGAAATGGCACATGTTGCAAAACGTCGATATGCGATCGACTATTGTGATCGCCCTTGGTTCTCAACCTCACGTCTTTCCTTCTTTGTGACCATGGGCCAACCCCATATCGGAGCCCCTTAATCGAAGGATTTAAATCCAAGATTTTACTTTGATGCAACAACATGCCTCAACCTCTGAACGTCAATCTCCAGTGTATTACGTCATTCACTGCCACATTGCACCTTGTAATTGGTGACACATGTCACCCTGTTTTGCCCCCCTTGGGGCTGTGAAAATGTCAAAATTGTCTACCACTTGTCCACCGTCCCGCCACGATATGCTAACGTCATATGCCATGTGGCTTTATCGAAACCAATCTCTATCCACCACACGTCCCCTATCAGAACCAATCTCTGTCCACAACGTGTCCCTTATCGGAACCAACCATATTGCGCCACATGTCCGTTTGGAAGAGAGACAAAAGGCACGTTCATGTTTGGTTTTGCAATGAAAATCCTTCATTATTTTGTTTCATCATTTCCCCAACGGTTCAACATTCTCGGTACTTTTATATCGCAACTTCAAAATATCACAAAATTTGAAAGATGTCACCCCTCTAATTCCTCAATTGTCAATATGCGATATGGACCTTCGACTACACACAGGGCAATCGAAATATCGCATCCATTGTCATATCAAAATTTTTGAAATGCCACATATGTTAAATCGTCAATATGGCTTAATCCTCTGATTGTTGATTTGGGTCCGAACCTAATATAGTAATCGAAAATAATTCAATGGAATAGTGAATCCGCTAGAGTTATATCGGAGTTATAACATTGCAGGAATTCTTTTAGAAATTTCTGATACATATAACATTAGTCCTATATAATAATAACCAAATATCTAAACTCTAAATTTTGTTATGGACCTCCAACCACCAATATGCAGACCTGATTGTTTTACCATATCAAACTTAAATGTAAAATTGTATCCGCCCCTTGTCGTAACTTTTGCAATACAAGCTCCAATAAGATCCATTGTCTATGCACGTATCTTGTTTTTGTTGTCTATTTTATTCATTAATTAAGCATGATTAACCGACTATGTGCATTTACTGTGATTTTATTTCCCTCGCACAAAGATCGAATGTTTTATGCCCTTGTGCAAAACCACATTAGTAGGATGAATCAGATTTTTGCTTTCAAAGATTTCCAAAATATTTATTATGATGTCAAGGTTTCAATACGCGAAAATTTTGATATATGTTTAATCAATATGCCAAGAAAAGACCTCGTTCTTCTTTGGTTTTGCCGATAATTCCTTTGTTAACTTGTGATCGGTCATCCCTGCCACTTTAACAATAAACATAGTTACTGATCAAACAAAAAAAATTCTTAGTACCCGTTTTTTTTAGATAACAAAAAATCACTCGATTTTGAAAAGTGTTGATGCAGCGTCAACCCTTTTTTTTTCTGGAGCATATTTTTAACACTTTAAATTTTTTTATGTATCAAGTATAAATATTTTTTTTAAATGTTAGCAATTTTTATATTGATTTTGAAAAGTGTTGATGCAGTTAGGATTCCAAGAAACTCTCCTAGGTTGTAGCTCGGAGATGCCTGGTAACATATAAATTCAACTATTGTTGCAGGTTTAATGGAAGGAATGATGGTTTGGGTCAAGCCAGATAACCACTTCCCCTTTTTTTTCATTTTTTTCCTACCCTACCCTAGTTGAAAAGCAAAATCACTTTCAAGTATAAGAATACTTCCAATGGAGCCATGTGCATATTAAGGTGACAGACAAAATTATGTGCAGACATGGAATGTATGCTTTGACATGTACCTGGATTTCATAGACCAAATGATTTGACTTTGAAAAGATCAAGCATAGTTGAATAAAAGAGTGATCCTCCATCTTGTTGATTTTCTGGAACCAAACCTCAATATAACTTTGATGTCCTTGGTTTTCTTGCTTATCTGGATCATTCTTCATGTCTTCTTCTACCATGACCTTCAAATCTTCCTCTTTTTGTTGATTGTTCTCTTGAATACATGAAGGATTTGATGGTAACCATGAAAGAGCTCTCTCGATCTTTGATTTTGATGTCTGCTCTTCATCAAGTGCAGCCCGTGATTCTGTGGTTTCTCATTTGAATCTTCTTCTTCTAGATGTGATCCTTCAATGATATCAATATAATCTCTTTTTTGCAATACTCTTCCTGAGCTATGGTGAATACCATTGATCTCAAGATGAAATGTTTGGAAGTGTTGTACCTCAGCATTGTAAGTGGACTGAGCTATTTGAATGTGTGGGTTTGGAAATGGTGGTACAGGTAGTTGAGTGGGAGTGGATATTTGAGATGGATGTGGTTGGGGTTTTGGTTGTGGTGGATGTGAATGGTATGGATAACATGGAGTTGGGTATGGAGGATATTGAGGATATTGTGGATGGCTCCCATAAGTTCCTTGCCAACCTTGTTGCCACAATTGGTTTTGGGGTTCAGATGGCCAATGTTGCCAAGGAAAGGGTGTGTTCCAATTGCTTTGAGATGGATGTGCATAAGCTTGAAATTGTGAATTAGGTTCTTGCATCATACTAGGTTGAATAGGATGTCATGGTCCTCTTGGAGCTACATAGCATAGCTACATTGGCAATTGACTTACTCCATTGTCCTCTTAGTAAACTTCCTTCAACCTTGGTAATGATGGACAATGTTTAACATCATGTGATTCTGCATGGGCAACACAAATATCAACATCTTATTTTTCTTCATCTTGCATTATTAACATTTCTACTGGTTTGGTTAGATTGCTAAGAATTTCTATTTTTAAATCATCAAACAAATTTCCAAGTTTAGCTTGACTTACCAATCTTGATGTGGATTTACCTACTCATGACTTTCCTCTTGATATGTGTTTACATGTTTCACAAATTTCTTCAAATGATAATTGGTATACATCACCTCTACTCATGAGATCAAGGAGATCAATCCACTCATCCCTAATTGTTCCAAGTAAGAGGGTTTTTAATGTGTTAGATCCTAAATGATGTAGTTTTTCCCTCTTAACATTATACATGAACGTATGTATTAGATCCTCAAGGCTCTCATCTTCTCTTTGATTCATTCTAAAGATTTTTTCCTTAAGATCGTGATATTTATATTTTCCTATAAATGTATTTTGCATATCATTCCATGATCTTATTGAATTTGTCCTTAAACTCATGAACCATTTAAGAGCTATATCCTTAGATGTTGTCAGAAACAATCTCAATTTTTGAGTTTTTAATAAGTAACCATAAGATCTACAAACAACTTAAAATTCAAAGAGAAAGGTTTCTGAATCCTCTGACCTTAGACCATGAAATTTTGGAAGAAAAGATGGAGGGACGTTCTTCATGTGCACACTACCATCAGTATCTTGAATGGGAAATCTGAGAGAATCTTCCTCATTGTCATCATCTCCATCCATTTCTTCTACATTCTTTGCCATCTTCTTCTTCTACCTGCAAAAGTGAATGGTGATGTGGCTCTTACTACACCACGTGAGCAAATGAGGGGGTGGGTTGGTGTTGGAGATTTTTTGTTTTTATGATTGAATGAAAACTATAATGCAATGAAATTTTCTATTTTTGAAATTAAATATGCCTAATGCAAATATTTTTTGTTTTTCGCACAAAGTAAAAAGAAATGAATCAACTAGGGAAGAAAACAATGCATACTTTGACACCTCCCTGACAACGGCGCCAAAAAGTGATGGGCCTCAGTATTGCAACAAGAATGCTGCAACTCCCAAGGCTACCGACTTTAATTATCAACCTGGGGTTCGTACAAACTTAAGAAGTATCGGCACTATATGTGCAGCATACAATGTGTCCTTCCTTTGTTGTCATAAGAGAAAAGAAATGCTACCTATTTGCAGGAATGAAAGACTGAATTTAAAAATGCTTGTAAAGTAACATGAAATCCTCTATCTACTTATTAACACACTTTGCTTGCAAAAGAACCCTATTTTAACCTTATTTGTCACATGTGATGTTTTAACTAATCTAAACATGAAATATAATCTATAGAATACTAATTGTTGTGTGCATGTGTAAATATAAAAGAACTCATTTTTTTAAGTTTTTTTTCTTTATAAATGCAAATGCTAATCTTTCCTTGATCTTTGGCAAGGGAGACAGGTGTGGAGGAAGAGGGGTACAATTATTTTGATGGCTTGAAGGTCAAGTAGGGGCCTAATCCCAGATTCAATGATGATTTTTCTCAATTTGGACTCAAAACAGGCCGCTACAAGATTTCCTACAGGATGTACTAGTTCTCCTACAAGATCTCCTAGTTCTCCTATAGGATCCCTTGTTTTACTACAAGATGTTATAGATTTACTATATGAAATTATAATTCATCGAATGACCCAGAAAATCAAATCCAAATTGGATGAAACAATTTTTTTATTGACTAGGATGTCTTAGGTCTCCATTCTAAGTGGAATCACTCAAAAAGACCTTTGTTAACCCATGCTAAAAAATAGCAAAAAATTACTAGTCGAAAATCTAGAAATTTGAGAACTAGTGAGCTAGGAAATCTATAAAATGTCTAACCTAATCAAATGCAAATGAAATGGGGTAATTTTTGTTATGAACTAAAATGTTTTTGTGATCTAATGCAAGTGGAACCAACTCGATTGAAGCTCATTAGCATGCTCTAAAAAATAGCAGAAATTTATTATTCTTTGCCACAAAGGAGTTCCAGAAATCTAGATTTGGGAACAAGAAAGCTAATCCAAGTAGCTCAATGATTACTATGACCTTCCAAAGCTTTTCCAAGGATGAAATGATGCTTTTGATCCTGCAAAATAACTTACATCAACCATTTAACCCAATCCTACAACAAGAAATCATTAATACTAAATGCAGAAATGGAAAGAAATAAAAACAAGAGATGCATGTGAATAGGAAGTAAAAAGAAGGAAATAAAATGATACAAAAGGGATCTAAGGTTCCTAGGATGGCCAAGCCCAAGGAAACTCAAAGATCTATGGATGAGAACAAGATTTAGAAGTTGAACATGAC
Organism: Pinus taeda; assembly: GCA_000404065.3. Taxonomy (NCBI): domain Eukaryota; kingdom Viridiplantae; phylum Streptophyta; class Pinopsida; order Pinales; family Pinaceae; genus Pinus; species Pinus taeda. The sequence goes on from APFE030429084.1 coordinate 184,295, forward strand.
ACCAATCTCCATTATTTTCATCAATACAATTACATCCCTGCATGAAAATACAATGGAGCTGCAGAAATACGAGTTCTCTCAACAAGAACACTAATAAAAATCTCTACCTAGAGGCAAATTCGACTTGGTACTTATACAAATTTATTAGGAATCATTCTCCGTGAATGAAGGAAGCTTTCCCCACCAAAATCCCTTGATTAGTGGATCTGGTTCCTAATACTAGGAATCTGCATTAAATGGCAGGGAACACATTCCTAGATTTTCTCAATCATTGGAGTTCCATAATCTATGCCATAATTCCATAATATCTTGTTGATTTATTATTTAATATTGATCCTCCTACTGTAGGGAGAAAGTCCCTAAATTATCTCCTCCTCCTAATCTTCGTAATCTGCTCAATATTCTCATAATATTCCACAAAAGTAAATAATTTTAGGCACAAATATGCAATTATTCATAAACCTTCCTAATGAATATATTAAAGTTAAAAATACATTATCTAATGCAAAAATAGAGGCTTAATGTGTTGAAGGATGGTCATAGGCCTTAATTTATGATTAATTTAGAGGCATGGGTCTTAATTTATATCTAATTTAGAGGCCCATCAGGTTGATCATAGTTGCTGAAGTAGGTGGATTTCAATGTACCAGTATGGGAGTCTCATTGTAGTTGTACAGGTGATAGTGAAGGAGAGCTATCATGTGTAATTAATTCCTTTGATATCATGCTACATTTTTTCTTCGTTGTGTAATTAATGTATTCTCTTGAACTATGTAATTGAGTTGAAGCAGAGAGTGTTTCAGTAGATATTCCCATACTCATGTTCTTAATTTAATATTAGTAAGATATTGCAAGACACATGAGTTAAATGATGAGATAACATACTACATCATTCATTGTGTAGCCATGGAACCAAAAAATTAGGAAACATTGAGTTAGGGTGTGATTGTAGCGGGGTATGCGTTGTGGAGCATATCTATGAGTTGTGTGAGAATTTGTGGTGCTCATGTTGAGGAGTCATGAAGAGTTGTTTGTGTAGCAGAGCCGAAAGAGTAGAGAAGAGAGCAACTGAGAGTGTTGATGTAAAGCAGAGAGGAAGGATATGTAAGAGACAATGGACTAGGTTCATCATGCTTTTTGTAATTATAGTAGGCCACTATCTTTAGTTTGAAAATTGTGTGAAAAATAAGACAGTTGGTTGAAGCAGGTTGTGTCCTACATTCATAATTGGTTGGTGCCTATTGGAAAGTTGTGGGTTGTTAATTTGAAGGGGTTTGGGCCTCCTATGGGTGGGTTCTCATGAACAAATTGGTGTAACTAAGAAGGAGCTTAGACTACATCATATTAACAAACAAATTGGTGGTTTTTCCTTTTTGGTTTCCAGATTAAATCTTTGTGTCCATGTTTGTATGTTGACCACAATTGATGGTGTGTATTCATGTGAATGGTTTACATAGTTGCTTATGTATTCAACTGTGAATGCTCATATGAGTGAGTCCCAAGTTAAGAAAAAAATCAGAATTGAGATTAATTGTTAAGATTAGGATCAATTATTGATTCCCCCCCCCTCCCCCCCCCCTTAGTAATTCCTTATTCCAACAATTGGTATTAGATCTAGGCTCCTTCGGGAATAGTGTAACCACTAGAAGGTATATCTATAAGGAATCATGTATAGACAAAAGAATCAAGATGCTTATTCAAGTAAGATACCAGTCTTCAATGGGACAAACTATGTCTTTTGGAAGGTTAGGATGGAGGCCTATTTCATGTCCTTAGGTGTATATGTTTGGATCTTGTATTAGTTGATTATGTTGTTCTACTGACCCCTCCAATAGATGCAAACGATACAAATATTTATGGGAACAATGCAAAGGCCAATAATGTCATTCTATTTGGTCTTAGTCAGTCTGAACTAGTAAAGGCAATGCACTGTAATTTAGTCAAAGAAGTGTGGGAAAACCATAATAATATTCAAGGAGATGAGAAGTTTAATCAAGCCAAGCTTCAAACCTTCAGAATGAGGTTCAAGAGCTTAAGAATGAATGAGGAAGAAAGCATAATAGAATATCTCGTTAGAGTTTATGAAGTAACCAACGTGATTAGAGGACTTGGTGAATATCTCAAGGAGGAAGTAGTTGTTCAGAAGGTCTTGAGATCTTTTCCTATGAGATTCAATGCCAAAATCTCATATCTCACAATGGACTAGCTACATGGAATTCTCACAACGTATGATATGAGATTAGGAAAAGAGAAGACTAAACCAAAGGAGCTAGCATTTAAAGTATTTAAGCAGAGTAAGGAGCAAAAAGATCAGCAAGAATGTTCCAGTTATGAATCTGATTAAGAGCTGGCTCATTTTGCAAGAAGATTAAAATGTGGTTCAAGTAAGTATAAAGGAAACCTACCCTTCAAATGATTTGATTGTGGAAGAGTTGGGAATTTTACTTCCAAATGTCCTTATAAAGAAAGTCCAGAAAAGAATAAGATCTAGAAACCCAGAGAAAAAGCCCAGAAATATCAAAAGAAGAAATCCTTCAAGAAGAAGGGGCTCTACTCCAGGGAAGACAATTCTACATCGGAAGCAAGCAACGATGACTCTTTCTAAGATAATACTAATGAGTGCTTACTTATGGAATTTGAAGTTGAATCCAAATCCAAGAATGACTCAGACCTTGAAGAAGAAGAAGAAGAAGAAGGAATAATGGATCTCGAAGGGGAATTCATTAGTGCTCTTAATGAGTTAAAGAAGGCCAAAAAGAAGAACAAGCAACTAAAAGATTAGTTGTTTCAAGTTGAAGAAGTTACGTACAAATACGATAATGAGGAACTTGTTTATCAAAGATAATAATAATAATAATAATGAAGAAGCCATTAAAATAAGTGATATCCTAGCACTTCAATTAGAAGAAAAACAAAAGACTTATGAAAAACTAGAAGATGAGAATAGACTCCTAAAACAAGAGTTGATCAATAAATAGGAGGAGGTGATTTTAGAAACATCCTAAAAGTTAGGATGGAGGAAGAAAAAATAAAGGAGGAGGTTCTAAATAATTTTATCCTTGAATGGGAAGAGAATTGTCACATTCCAGAAGAAGAATTTGTTTCCTTACGAACAAACCTTGAGAAGTCTAAATTTGAGAAGGGTTTGGACAGAAAATTTGCTAAAGGAATAGAGAAATTAAATCACATCTTTAGAATTCAAAGGCCTCTAGAGAACAAGATAGGCCTAGAATACTCTGAATCATGAAAATCTTCTAAAGGAAAGACAAGTTTCAGGTCCACAAGATTCGAAGCCTCCTAGAGCTTTGCAAAGGTGTTACAAGTTATAGCCAATGAATGTAAACAAAAACCAAGACAAAGAAGCACTCAACTTTGGAGCAAGAATGCTAACTTCTCTAATACTCTACACAGAGATGTAAATTAGTCAACAAGACAACAAAGTTACAAGCAACTAGCTCGAGCTCATAAATTCCTAAATATCAGGTACCCATAGTTGTTGTATTTTCATTGTTATAAATGTTATATCTTTGGACATAAATCCATTAATTATGGAATTGTTATAGTTGAAAGATATGAAAATTACAAATATAGAAACTATAAAAAACCTAGAGCTCATAACTCATTCCCCATGAATAGAAATCCTTTCCCTCCCCTGATGGATGAAATTGAATGCTTCAAGTATAAAAATTTAAGTAAAGTGACTGTAGAATCATGATTGAGTACCTTCTAAACCACAATACACTGAGAAACCAACATCTGTAGGGACAAGAGGAGTTGGAAGTAGAAAACTGAGAAAAATGAGGAATGTGAACTAGGGCCAAACTCCATGTGGGTCAGCTTATTTATGGCAGCTAATATTTTTATTGGATCCCTCTCATTGAGAGGTGTAGGATTGATCTAAAGATCATCTGATTCCGATAAGTATTTATGAAGTTATGAATTTATTTATGTTATTGACAAATTGTTAAGCCGGCTAGCGTCTTACGTAGGCTCAGAAGCCCAATAGACGTGTCTATTCATCATCTACGTTTTTAGTATAAATAAGTGTGGACTTGAAGTCATTTACACACACCTCTTCATGTGTAGCCTCCTCCTCTCCACATCTGGGTTTTTGGTGTAGGAGAGAGACACCAAAAAGAGTGATACGCTGGTCTCCAAGACACAGATGAAGGAAGAGGCTCTCAACCATGTGAAGCTCTAAAACACTGTAATGAACTACATACATATGCAGCTCTAATCACAGGTACCTATACGCTATCTAAACAATCCTAATAAAAGGTAGCCATAGTATATGAAGGAAGCTGCAGTCATAAAAGGGTAGCCGTAGAGAAAACTGCTTTAGGGTATTGACTGCACCATGGTTTTAGGTGTAGTCATGTTGAGACATTCTCGGCATCCTATAATGTTCTCGGATCTGGCAGCGTAGATCAGGCTTCGTGTATAATGGATCTGGCAGCGTAGTTACACACAATTCGTGTAATACGATGCTCATGGGCGGGTCATGGAAACACATGCAGTTCAATGTAGTCATGATAAACGTTGCTCATGAGGCTCTTATACGTTGTCCTGAGATGTAGCCACACTCAATGTAGTCATGTTCTCAGATCTGGCAGCATAGATCAGGCTCTGTGTATAATGGATCTAGCAGCGTAGTTACACACAATTCTTGTAATAATACGCTGCTCATGGGCAGGTCATGGAGATACATGCAGTTCAACGCAGTCATGATAAACGATGTTCATGAGGCACTTATACGCAGCTTGAGGTGTAGCCGCTGTTAACACATGAAAGTCGCAGTCCTGAAGAAGGAAGCCACAATCGGATCCACATTGAGATGAGATGTGTCTAAGGGTTCAAGCTGCCTCCTCGGATGGGTTAAGGAGTAATAGAACCAAGGTTGGTCACCCTCTCAGCATACCTATAGATTGAAGGTATTCTCGTATGGAGAAAGTAGCTTAGAAAGGATGAATCCTGAGCATCTCGGCATATCTATCTCAGATAGATGACAAACTTTGGATACTCCTATAGCAGAGTCTCGATAATGATCACTGTGGTATTACTTGGATCTATATGTCTCAGCATACAAAGCAATGTTACAGTCTATAAGGAGAAGCAGTTCTAATGTTCAGCATAATGATGCATGATGATATGAGCATGCGCAGCATGATGATAAATGAGATCATTGGCAGCATAGTGAGTAGATCACGGGCAACATAGTGATGTATGATGCAGCGAGGTGCAGCATATGGATGAGATGCAACACTATGATAGGTGAAAGAGTCACCTTAGAGAATCATTTGAAGCAACATGTCTTCAACTTATCTCTACAAATATCAAAAGACAAAAGCGTTGACTTCTATTGTAAATGTACTATCTCTCTCACTTTCTTTGCTGAACTTTGAAGAACATAAAATAAGAATTGATCAAGGGTTTCCCCACATTGTGGGCTTTGTCCCTAGCTAGCGCCACATCTTGTGTCCTCTTGTCTTGGCTTGTTCTCTGCGATTTATATTTATGTTCTATCTGCAGTTTATCTTAATGTTGATGTGATTGCTAAATGTGAAAAGTTAAATAAATTTCTCTAGCATAGAACATATCTAAAATTAACATGGGATCAGAGCCGAGGTGAAGACAATGCCCAAGGAAGAGTGAAAGAGCAATCATTGAAGATAGTTGGGACAGAACAAAAGGATCAATCAGTTCCTCATAATTCACCTAGGGTGAAGTCGAAGTAGATAATATTATCAGAATGGAGCAGTGGAAGTTTCTAATGGCCCATCTAAAGATCACTTCATTGCGAAGTTCGAATCTAAGGGTGGAAGGAAAGGTGGATGCCTTGGTTGCAATAAGTTTGGCCATTATGTGAAGGAGTGTTTAAATGGTAGAGACACTTCTCTTGATAAACATAAACAAATCATTCCAGGGTCAAGGGAATGATAGGTAATACAGTTCATCAAGGAGAAATGGTTGAATCTTCAAAGAAAGCAAGGAACCCTCGACACTTCATCGGATAGATAATCGTGGGATTATACTTGGAGTAGATACCACCTATCCTGGAAAGGATGTAGGGAATGTCACCCCTAAATTGAATAAGGGTAACTCGATTCATTTACAAAATCTCTTTTATGTACCTGATCGCAAGAAGAATCTAGTGTCCATCTCGAAATGGAAGTCAAAGGTTTCAGGGTGGCACTCATCGATGGAAAGGTGCGTAGATTTTTCAAAGATGTTTTTGAGTTCAGGGTTGTATCAGGTTGCAGGAAGTCCACTGGGGACCATGTCCATTGACACAACAATGGAGGTTTGTGTGTCAGATGGTGACAGAGATGCCTAAATTCAAAAAGAGCATGAAGGTACATGTCTGAAATGTACCAAAGGAAAATGTTACAAGGGGACCATTCCCCTCATATAGCAGGTCCACAGGTTTGGAACAACCCGAGGAGTTTGAGATTCATGATCGGGAATCTCATGTATACAGGTGGAAGAAAGCCCTCTATCGCTTGAAGCAAAACACCTCAGGCATAGTATGAGAGGATTGATCATTGTTTGATGAAGTTGAGATTCACTAGGAGTGAAACCGATCCAAACCATTTCTTGAAGGTTGTGGATGATAGACCTCTCATACTGGCACCTATGTCTGACAAGTGCAGACCCTCTCATTTGTAGGAGATAGAGGGAGTTGGATTCCAAATGTGGAAAGATAAACTGCAAGCTTGTGACTATCTTAAGGATCTTAACTTTCAGGAGTTATATGGTAATGATGTCGGACCAGATTTGGGAAATGCCTCTGAGTTTCATAAACTCATTCGCATATGATGTTCTTAGTGAACCTCCGTCTAGACATATGTTTTTTCAGTTAGTATGGTGAGCTCATATTTGGTTGAGTTTCACTAGATTGGTGCCTAGAATCTTTTGAGATATCTTTAGGGCACAATTTCTCATGGATTGAGATACACTGCCTGAAATATTTCAAATGTTGAGTGGGCAAGCAATGTGGAGGATCACTAGAGCACTTCTCAATACTGGTTCTCCTTGGGATCTACTTTGATATCCTAATTGATCAGGAAGCAGAAGTTGGTGGCTTTGAGCACCACTGGGGCAGAGTATATTGTTGTTGGCATGGCTACTTGAGAGGCATTCTAGTTACGGAAGCTCTTCAGTGAGTTGTTTGTACACATGATGAATACCACTGTGATTCTCTGTGACAACGAGAGGTAGGATTTGATTATAGAGGAATCTCGTATTTGATGATTGCTCCAGTAGATAAACATTAGATGCTACCTTATCTTAGATAGATGAAAAACTTTGGATACTCCTGTAGCAGAGTCTCAGTGATGATCATTGTGGTATTACTTGGATCTATATGTCTCAGCATACAAAGCAGTGTTACAGTCTATAAGGAGAAGCAATTCTAATGTTCAGCATAATGATGCATGATGATATGAGCATGGGTATCATGATGATAAATGAGATCATTGGCAACATAGTGAGTAGATCATGGGCAGCATGATGTATGGGCAGCATAGTGATGTATGATGTAGCAAGGTGCAGCATATGGATGAGATGCAACACTATGATAAGTGAAAGAGTCACCTTAGAGAATCAGTTGAAACAACATGTCTTCAACTAATCTTTGCAGATATCAAAAGTCAAGAGCGTTGACTTCTATTGTAAATGTACTATCTCTCTCACTTTCTCTGCTGAACTTTGAAGAACATAAAAGAAGAATTGATCAAGGGTTTCCCCACAGTGTGGGGTTTGTCCCTAGCTAGCGCCACATCTTGTGTCCTCTTGTCTTGGCTTGTCCTCTGTGATTTATATTTATGTTCTATCCGTAGTTTATCTTAATGCTGATGTGATTGCTAACTATGAAAATTTAAATAAATTTCTCTAGCATAGAACATACCTAAAATTAACAGCTTTGTCTATACATGATCAATAAAATAGATGGTATGTGGATAATGGTTGCTCTAAACATATGACTAGGGACAAGAGTAAATTATTGTTTCTAAAAGAAAAATATAAAGGGAATAATGTCACCTTTGTAAATAATGCTCCAACGAAAATTAAGGGGAAGGGCATAGTTAGTCTTGATGTGAAGACCAAGGCCCAAATTGTGTTGTATGTGGAAGGCCTCAAGTAGAATTTTCACAATGTAAGTCAAATGTGTGATAATGGCTATACTATGACATTTCGACCTAAAGACTATGAGATCAGAAAAATAGAGAATGGGAAGCTTGTGGGAAAGGTAGTCAGGACTTACAACAATGTGTGTGTGTGTGTGTGTGTGTGTTTGATGATTCTAGAGTGAGATGCTACCTGAGTAAGACACATCAATCTTGGATGTGGCATATAAGGCTTTTCCCTTTTAAATTTTGACATCCTAATAAACATAACAAAAAAAATAAATAGAAGCATTCATAGGATTTCCAAGACTATCAAAGCATGATAACTTGGTTTGCAAGTCATGTCAGTTTGGAAAGAATACAAAGACTCAATTTAAGACAAAGGAATTCTCAAACTATAAACCTATGGAGTTGGTTCACACTAATATATGTGGCCCTACAAGGACAAATATCCCAAGAGGATAAAGGTACTTTATTTTATTTACTGATGATTTTACTAGGGCCACCTAGATAATGTTGTTGAAAGAAAAATTAGAAGCTTTCAAAATATTCAAGATATTTAAAGCATGGTTTGAAAATGAGAAAGATATAAATATTAAATGCTTAAGATCAGACAAAGGTGGAAAATTGACCTCAAGAGAGTTTGAAGAGCATTGTGAAGAAAATGGCATAAAGAGGCGGTACTTAGTGGCCAAAACTCTACAACATAATGGAATGGTAGAGAGAAAGAACAAAACAATTTAGGAGATGTCCAGAGAAATGATGGATAAATGGGAGGTTCCACACACCTTCTGGGGAGAAGCAACACAAGCAACTATCTATCTAGAAAACAAAACACAACTCAGTCATATAGTGATAAGAATCCCTATGAGTTATGGAAAAGGAGACCAACATCAATGAAACATATCAAAGTGTTCAAGAGAAAATGTTATATCAAGAGAGATGATAAAATTATGGAAATTTTGACTCTCAAGTTGATAAGGGTATATTTTTTGGATACTCAGTCAAGAGTAAAGACTACGAGTGCTTCAACAAGAGGAAAAAAAGGGTTGAAGATTGCATTGATATTGTAGTGGACAGAATAATGCCACGTCCAAATCCACCTATCGAAAACAAGAACTCGAGTGAATAATAAGATTCAACCTCCAAATTATTAGATCAATAAGAAGTAGAAGCAGAAGATGAAGACAAAGAAAAAGAGACAACAACGAGGCATAAAAATCCTTCTAGGTATTAGCAGAAACAGCACCCAGAAAATCAAATTATTGGTGACTGCAGACTCTGTGTTTGAACTAGAAGGAGATTCATCGACAGTCCAAGTTGTGCAAACCTTGCTCTACTGTCGCAAATAAAGCCTAAAAATCCCAGTCAGGGAAGTGAAGAAAAGTCGCGGGTGAAGGAAATGAATGAAGAATTGGACCAAAATGAGAAAAATGACACTTGGTATCTTGTCCCTGGGATGAAAGACAAAGACATTATATGTAGAAAATGGGTCTTTAAAAATAAGCTAATTGAGACAGGAAAAGTGATAAGAAACAAAGCAAGACTAGTTTGCAAACGGTATGATTAGACAGAAAGGATATATTTTGAAGAGACATTAGCACTTGTAGAAAGATTGGAAGCCATCAAAATGTTTCTTTCCTTTTCCATTAATAAGAATATCAAGGTATATCAAATGGATGTGAAATCATTTTTTGTCAATGGAGATCTAGAAGAAGAAGTATACATAGAACAACTAAAAGGGTTCATGCTCTCAAAAAAGGAAGATTTTGTTTGTAGACTAAAAAATTCCATGTATGGACTAAATCAAACCCCTAGAGTGTGGTATGCTAGATTGGACAAATATCTACAACTGCAGGGATTTAAAAGAGAAACTGCTAATAGTAATTTGTCTATAAAATCTGAAGATGATTATTTGATGGTTGTTGTAGTTTACATGGATGGTGATTTGGAATAGATGGGACACCAATTCGTTGAGTCTATGTAGTAATAATTTGAGATATATTGGTAGGAGAACTATCCTTCTTCATCGGACTCCAAATTACTCAATCTAAAAATGGCCTATTCATCTCTCAATTCAAGTATTTAAGAGAAACACTGAAGAAATTTGGGATGGAAGAATGCAAGCTAGTTTGTACCCCCATGGTTACAAGTTGTAACTTATGCAAGGAGTATGAAATCCCTCTTGTAAATTAGACAACCTATAGATAAAAAATTGGAAGCTTGTTGTACCTCACTGCCTCTAAACGGGACATAATGCAATTTGTGGGCTTGGTGGATACATTTCAAGCCGACCCTAGAGAAAGCCATGTCAATGTTGTAAAAACGATTTTCAAATACTTGTAAGGAACAACAAACTATGAAGTAAATATTTTAAGCTAAAAGCTTATACTAATGTTGATACGGTAGGCAACCTTGAGGAAAATCACCTCTGAAGCAACATTCTTTTTGGGATATTGTCTTGTGTCTTGGTTCAACAAAAAACAAGACTCAATCTTGTTATCTACAACTGAAGTTGAGTACATTGTTGCAACTACATGTTGAACACAAATTCTTTGGAAGAAGAATACCTTAAAGGACATCAAGGTAGAGTTGAATGATTAAATTCCAATCACGTGTGACAATAATAGTGCTATCAGAATCTCTAAAAATCTTGTCATGCATTGAAATACCAAGCATATTCCAATTAATTTTCATTTATTAAGAGAACAAGTTGTTGCTAATGTTGTTCAACTTGAATATGTGGTCGTTATTGATTAGCTTGTAGATATATTCACAAAGCCACTAGCACGAGAATCCTTTGAATACCTTAGGTAGCAAATAGGATTTGTTTTTTCTATAGACAAATGACTCAGTTTGAATGATTATCGGTAGCTACTCAACTTGTTGGATCAATTAAAGAGTAGGTTGCAAAGTTTCTGGGGGAGTTTCCTTCATTAGGTGCATCCTTTTCCATTGATGTCAAAGGGGGAGAAGAAGTTTCTGAGTGGAATGATTATTGATGATAGGAGGAGTGTAGAGATGGAGAGAACCCTACTTGGTTTCAAGGGGAGCTGCTATAATGGAATTGTTGCCATCAATGCCAAAGGAGCAGATTGTTGGACAGTTGTCATTGTTAGGATGGCAAGTGGCATAAAGTGTGTTGGAATTGATGTCAATTGGGCTAGCATTGATGTCATATGCATAGTATGTTTGGAATTGATATGGTGTGTTTCCTATTCTGTTAGAGTTGGAGCCTTGGCCAGAGTCAAAGGAGTAGATATAGATTTTATTTTATTTTTTACCTCAGGAGATTAATTTAAATTCTCTTGGAAATGGCATGATTGGATAGTTCTCATAAAGAGCTTTCCAATGGTATGATGAAATCTGAAAAAGGCTTCCTGGAGCGAAAAATATGGTCGGTAAGCAGATTAAAAAGGTCAACATGAAGGCTTCCACCTCTTCCTTGTTTTTTACAAAGAAAATTCTTTATTTCAGACTTAGGTATATTTTGGAGTAAGTTTGGGACTTAAGCATATTCGGGCCTAGTCGGAGGTCGGGCTGCACAACAAAACTCCAAAGTAGAAATTCCTCTCACCCCCAACCAAGTGGGAACCTTTACTTGGTTGTAAAACCTATTCGGGCCCCAACCCCTTATCCAACTGGGCCATCAGCCTAGTAGGACCTTCAGCCAAATCGATAGATTGGTTGTTTAGGCGATTTTGGTAGGATTACAAAGGACCAACCCCCGATCCCTAACCTGTGTGGGACTAAGTACTGGTGGAAAGTGTTAATTGTATGGAAAGGGAAGTAAGTGGCACCACTTAGAGGTGGCCACGTGGTCTCAATGACATCAACACAAGGTGATGTAGCAACATGGGAAGAGAACATGTGGCATGTGTTTTTGGCATTTTTAGGTGGCCAAGTGGGCCAAATTCAGATGACACATGTCACCACTTAAGAGGATCCATGTGGCCCACATGACATCAACATGATGTAGTAGGATGATGTTGCAGGATCTCAAGGTTCGCGCCAAGGGGTCGGTTTGGTGAAGTTCTCCTATTTTTTTTGTTTTCAACAAAAATAAAAAGAAAATGGCAGTCGGGCCCGAACCCCCACCTAGTCAGACCTCCAATGCATCAGGCTATTGAGAAGTCAAGGAAAATTTAGGTGCACACTAAGAAAAGTGGGCCAACCTCTGACATCCTAACCTGCATTGAAAAGTATGTGCAAGAGTCAAGTTTACGGAGATTTTATGTATTAATTAGTGTTCAACAAAAAATATATATTGTGTGTAAAATGGAGATCATCATACCATGTGATAAATAGCATCAAGGCCTTAATTTAGTGGGAATTTTGAAGAGTGAATGGGTCGACAGTCTGTTTGGCCTATGCACTCTATTTAATAGTTAACCATATTTGGAGGTGCTTTAGAGTTGAAATTCTCTGATAAAACCTATAAACCCCAGAATTGTCTCGGAGATTAATTGCAGAGCATCAAAATGGGGCATTGAGTGTCTCATGCAAAGAAATTAATTATATTGACCCAACTTCAATTGAATGTGATGATCACAGTTAATGAAGTAGGTGGCTTTCAGTGCACCAATATGGGAGTCTCATTGTAGTTGTACAAGTGATAGTGAAGGAGATCCATCTTGTGTAATTAAGTCCTCTAATAGCATGTTGCATTATTTCTTCTCTGTGTGCGTGGATGTAATTAATGTATGTTCTCAAATTATGTAATTGAGTTGAAGCAAAGAGTATTTTAGTAGAGGTTTCGATACTCATGTTATTAATTGAATATCAATAAGCTATTGCAGGGTGCATGAGCTGACTGATGAGCTGACAGACTACATTGTTCATTATGTAGCCGTGGAACAAAAAAATTAAGAAACACTGAGTTAACATGTGATTGTAGCGGGGTGTGTGTTGTGGAGCATATTTGTGAGTTGTGTGATAATTGTGGGGTGCTCATGCTAAGGAGTCATGAAGAGAAATGTGTGCAACAGAGTTGAAAGAGAAGAAAGAAGTTGAGAGTGTAGATGCAAAGTAGAGAAGAAGGAGCTATAAGAAACAACTAAACCAAGTTCTTCATGATTTTTGTAATTATAGTGGTGTTGAGGGCCAAAAATGTCTGTCTCAACATTGGGGGATAACCACTGGGTCCGGACTTTAAAGCAACTCCTTTTCTGTTTAGAGTAGTGGCTCCTACTAGTTTAACTAGGTCCATTTACCTTTTCTCTATCGCTATTGGTTTATGATGTATCTTTAACTACCAATAGACAGGGATATCAGATCACTTCTTCTTGCTGATCGGGCAAGAGAATGACCCTTAAGCTGATTTGGGTTCAGCCAAGCCACAACTAAAATTTTGCCTCTTTGAGAAGAGGACTTAAAAGAATGTAGACTTTAATCTAAATGCAAACTTATTATATAATGTAAGAAAAAGAAACTAATCATAATCCTATCTCAATTAGGCAGATATAGATCTATCCCAACTAAGAGCAAGATAATTAAATGACAAGGATTTAAATATGTCTGGCTTTTAGTTAATATCAAGTTAATGAAGTAATTCAATTAGCTGACATTTGTGAATACTGAAACACATCCTATTGAGACCTCTTAACTGAATAATAAACCAACAACACTCAGGAAGTAATTCACAAAAATGATATTGAATGTCAAACCAGTAAATTCAATAATTAAACAATAATATGCGGAAATAGTTCGCAACACATCATTATTTAATAGATCAATTTTATAAGACATATTTTTGAGTAAATAGTTACTCAGAAATCAGAATTTAATCCATAAAAGCATAAATACATTATAACAACATTGAAACAAATTATCCATATCAACACAAGTGCATAAACATAAATAAAATAACACATTCTTGTTATCATAAAAATGAAACTAGTATTTGAAATAGTAGTATTAGAAATACCAATTTATTGAATCCATTTTTCTGACCCTAGTCTCCAATAGTCCTTTACATTGCTTGAACTTCTGTTTTCAAAACTAGAGCTTCAATAGTGCAAACTCTGCCCATCATACATAATTCAAGATACAAAGAAAAAATCCTCAATAATCCTCAGATCTGAGATTTTCTCTCCTCCCTCCTACAACTCCAAATTCCTATTGCAAAAGTGCTTTTAAAAGTCCTAAATTGCAGAGGAGAGCAACCTCTCATTACATTCTGCAATCTGCCATTTATAATATTTCCATAGGCATTTTTTAGAGAAAAGTTTGTTGAAAAAAATCTACCCTATCCAATTTTATTTGCTCAAAATTCCAATCTTTAATTGCTAGAGCATTCTCATTGATTGAACTCATTTTCTCCATATCTCTTCTATTGTTTTCTTGCAAAAAGAAATCAAAATAAATTAAGATGCAACAACAAAATCAAAATGTCATTTTTAGCACTAAAACAAATCCAATCAAATGCAATTTAATTAATTAAAAAGGGAAATCTGAGCTTTCTATTGATGTATATGATGATTTTAATTGGCCAAGGATATATTGACGAATGAATCTGCACTTAGAAGAGGCTTCGGCAAATGAAAATGAAAAAAATAAAGCTCAAAAAATTGATTTTGTTTAAAAAATTTGGAGCTTGATCTTTTGCCTGATTTTAGACCCAATAAATGACTAAATATGTTAGTGAAACTTCCTCAGAAATGTTCTCTTTGATTTTATCTTTCCAATGAGCTGTCCTGGGCCTCATTTGGCCAAGTAAAACTCAATCTATGAGCCTCCAAAGTTAATGAGTCAAATTTGATATAATTCTAGAAATTCTGTGCTAAGCTAGAAATCAAATTTTTTATTAAAAATACCCGGATGCGGGTATTATTGCCACGTTAGAATGATTGGACAACCCAGTTCGGTAGCTGGCCAGGGCTCCAACCGATCCAGGCGGCTCATAGCATACGAGGGACGGGCATTCATAGCCCTCAGTTATTGCGGACAGCGGAGGAGAGTTATGGCACTGCGCAGAGGTGTAAATGCGCAGGGGGAATGTTGGTCCGTTTTGGAGGATTGTGCGCACCGATTAAAGGATATGGAACAGGGTAAAATATGCATACCGGCGCGCCTCATATGGTTCAGCAGAGAGCGCACCAGAGAACAGCTCAGAGCTCGGAAATCTGTCCGAATTAGGTCCCTTCATCCTGATTCTGGTTTCAGGTGGGCAAGAGATTCACGCAAGCCTGTCCATGCCCCTTCTCAATTTCCTCTTGGGCTATTCACAGCCAATTCCTCTTCAGTTCAGTCAAGTTTAAGGTTGGGTACCTGGCTTAGTCGTAGTGTGCTGCCGGCATACAATTGGCCTCCTCGCTCTTTTCACCTGTGTCTATTCGGCCTGCTCCTTATTGTGACAATGCCGCGTTTGAGAGGCACTCCCCGTCGAGGCAGTAACACTGATCCAGGGGAGGTTCTTGCAGCAGAGGCGGCTCTGTTCCGCACAATATCGCTCCATTAGCCTCTGTTCCGCCTCCCTCACCGCCCTCTGATAATTCTGGCCTGTCCATTGCCCCTGTTGCGCCTTCCTCTCCGGCTTCGAACAGTTCAGGCATTTCCCTGAACAGCTCTTTCCACTTGGCGCGTTTTCAATTTAGGAGCCGGCTTAATAAGCCTCTCATTTCTGCCTTAGCGATGGTGATTTTTGAGGAAGAAGAGGAGCATATCAGCTCGGACAATCCTTCCACAGATCCTTCGAGTGCCCAGATGCCCAGCAACAGTCCAGGCAGCCCATCAGGGGCGGTCCTCAATGACCCAGAACAGAAGGAACTGGAGAACCAGACCCTGCCTGCTCAGGAGCCAGTGATCGACAGCGAGCCAGCGCGTTTTAGCAACATTCTACATATGGTTCTCCCACTAGGCAGAAGCGCAACAGATGTCGAGGATAACATCATGGTGGAATGGGTCAATTTAACTCCAGACAAGGAATTCAGCTTGCCTCCGAAGGACTGCATTCGCCAAGCCTTCCAGCGCGCTTCAGAATGTTTAGCATTTTTGTTCAGGTCTGCGTCCAGACATCTTGCTGTTGTGACTATGCCCAGGTGTCTGTTAGTTTGCTTAATCTATGTCCAGGTGTCGTTCTATGTCCAGGTGTCTGTATGTGTCCAGGTGTTTTTATATGTTGTTCAAAAGGTATATGTTCAGATGTTTTGGCAAGAAATCCACAAGGAAAATGTCAGTAGCTTTTTGGAATTTTTGTAACAGTTAAAAGTCAGAGAAATCCTTTTTGTAATTGCCAGAAAGCAGAAAGCTGGCAAGAATTTTTTGATAGAGGGTAGGTAGCTACCCCTCAGAGGTTAAACCCTCTCTGTAAATAATTTTCTTATTTATTAAATAGCCTTTTATCTAGAAAAAAAAAAAAAAAAAAAAAAAAAAAAAAAAAAAACAAATTAAAAATATAATCTTAAATTAGACTCTAATTATCTAATAATTAATTATTTAATCAATTAATAATTAATTTTATTTTATTATATTTTAATATATTAATTAATTTAAAATTAAATACTTAATTTTAATTTTGTTTTAATATTAAACTACCCTCATCATTTTCCACTCATACGTATCAGTGACTTTTAAACTTAAAAAAAGCCAATTACAAAGCTCATACGAGGCATTTGAATTTCATATCCTTAGACTATTTAATGTGATCGGAGAGTTGGGTGATGGCGTTGTTGAGGTTTTTTAAAGTGTTGGCCAATTGATAAACTCGGATCCGGAATATATATAATTCATCCAAATTCTAAATAATAATTAATTAATATTAATATTAATTAAGTTAATTAAATTAAAATTTTAATTATAAAATATAATTTTGTTTTATATGGTTTTATTTTAATGAAGTTTAGTTTAGTTATAAAATTATCTAAAGTGTATTTTGCTTATCTAAACTACAGTCACTTTGATAAAAATAAAAATTAAACTATAGCCACTTTAACACTGGGTTTTCTAGATTAGTAATTTATTTGAAAATTAGAGTAAATTACTGAAATGTCGTTGATTCATGATTTGGCTGTATAAGTAAAAAAATGAAAAATATTAATAATAACTAACTAGGAGTTAATATTTAAAATAAATGCATTATTGAACTAATTTAATTACAAAAATGGAATATTGTACATTTTATTCATTTTTAACCCAAGCGACATAAATGATTAGACTTCAAAGGAGTGTCATTTACATACCAATTGACCAAATGAAGTAAAACAAGCATCAATAGAAAGCTTATAAAAAATCGATTTTGACAAAGCAATCAAAACAAGAATCTAAAGAAAATGAAAAATTAACAAAATCATAAAATAATCAACTTAATAAAAATCCTAAAAGGCGTTTAACCAAAGAATTTATAGAAAGGGTTCCCATTATTTGAAGTGAACAAGTCAAAAATCGTGGGGAGGGTGTTTTATCACAACACATGGGAGAAGAACCAGTGATCTCTATTTGATATGAATGAGATTTTCCTAAAATTAAAGTAACAATATTTAAAGAAGAGAAAAATATTTTTGGAACGTTTGACTAGGTTCATTACTCTGAATAAAAGCAAAGATCATTTTATTGTAATTTTCTTAAAATTCCTCATAAATTAAATTATTTCAAAACTCTATTTCGATGCTTAATTAGTTGTAGAGATAAAGCAAGGGTTACTTTACAACTTAGCTTTTAAAATATACTCATTTGTCACAGGTAGGGCCACTGCTGCCAGCAAACATCTATAGTCTCGACAAGGTTACCTTTTAATCATCAATGATTTAGAATCCCATCTATTTAAGAATTATTAACATAGAGATAAATCCATTTATATTTATTTATTTTTTTATATTTGTTTTTATATTTTTATTTTTAGTTCTTAAAAGCCATTGTCCTGGTTTGGTAGCCAGATAATTGACAATGTCATTCACTGGTTATAATTGGATTGAACAAGCTGGCTTGTGATGAGACCCCTTGTCTTATAATTGTTTGCAATCATAATCCATTACCCTGGTTTGTTTAGCAGTGTTGGTAATGTCAGCCTATTTTTCCCCTATGATCATGGTAAGTAGGCTCGTGATGAGACCTCTTATCTTTTAAGTTTAAATATATTTTTGGATTACACTCTAGGAGAATAAGACTTTTTGGACAGGGAGGATCATTGACTCCATAAGAGTTAAGAATGATAATTCGGAGTTAAAGGTGCTTTGCTGTAAAGTGTTTTTACATGGTTAAAAATAGTTTTTATTGACTAATAATAAAATTTTGAAAGATCTTGATAAAATATCGAAATCTCAAAATAATTACAATTTTGATGAAAAAAAAATTTCTCAAATTTTATGAAACTTTGTCAATTTCTCTTGTTTTGTAATCTCTTCCTTAAGTATGTCTACCTTTATAATAAGTAAAACAAACTTTATTAAGAGATTTTAAGAAAAAACTATTACTAGACTATTAACAATTTTTCCTTATGTATGCCGACCATTGTTAGGTAACAAGAAGGCCTTTCATATAAATCATGACAGAGTCACCAAAATTAAAACTGAAAACAAAAAGAAAATAATTCTTAAGCTAAAGTGAAAAAATAAATCAGCAAACAAAAATAAAAATGAAAAATTTAAAAGTGAAAAGGAAAATCCAAGTTTTGAAAGATAAACTCTAACAAGAATGTTTATACCAATGTCTCAACAAAATGAAGTAAAGGAAAATAATCATGTAATCATTCCTTCTTATGTTGAGATTCAGATAAATTATACCTTGCAGGGTTGTAAATGTTTTAGGCTTTTAGATAGCAGTGATGATAAAATCCAGCCACAATGAAAAATTTATGGCTGATGTCAATCTTCTTGTTTCAAAGCATCATCTTAATCATTTTCTAATAAAATGAAGGTTTAAAGAAACAAACTAAAGGTTCAGAAACTTCTTAGTGTAGCTGTTTCAACGAGCGTTATCGCTGCTTCTTGAAATAAAACCAGGAAAAGAGTATAGGACTTCAAAATATGATTTGGTTAGAGGATTGAAAGCTTTTACGAAAAGCTACAAAACATATTTATATATCAGAAAAACAAAATTGAAACTAAAGTAACGAAATGGAAATTAATGAAAGTGGGTACATGAATCTTACCATAGGATAATTGTGTTTGATCTTACCTGAGAGGTATTGGTTTCTCCAATACTAATTGACTTCTTATTTTAGATAACATTAAAACATGAAGAAGTCAAACTAACCAAAATCCTATACCCCAAAATCATTATTTATTAA